>JALIZH010012315.1:0-91738 GCA_030522465.1 Rhipicephalus appendiculatus | reverse complement strand
TTCGTGCTTATCACCTTTGCGCGGAGCCAAAAAGCACGGAAACTCAGCTGTGTATGAGTCCAGAAACACTTGCAAGTACCTCTTCTTGGATTTTGACACCACCGTCGACCTTCCAACTGAACTCGGGGAAACGCGCAATCCCCACAATCACGTAATAAACACAACAGACGCCTAGGCAGGCGGCGTAGGCCTAGCATACAAAATGCGCGGGGGCCAGAACAGACACCCGCGAAAAATTGTGGTACCCTTTCCCTCGCCTTCTTTTGGTACGTTGGCGAGCGCGTCTCGTGGCCGCCGGCCTTCGCCCAAGATTCGCGAATATACTTAGCGGTACTCTACGGTATGGTTACAATGAACTAGAAGTGTAGTTGCCAGTGCTCTTCCGGAGCACCGCAACTGTCGCAGCAGGAAAGGCTGACGTGCGCGCGTGATCTAAAAAAAAAAAAGCGCCTCTGCTGTGGCGGCCACTTTTCGGGAGATTCGACATGGGATTCGTGCAATCGGGAGACTATGTCAAAATTCGGGAGTCTCCCGGACAATTCGGGAGAGTTGGCAGGTATGCGAGCGCGTTCATCCCGAAATTTGGTGCAGCAGATTCGTCACACGAAACTTGTCTGCACTGCTCTTCCTCCTGTCGCATGCACGGTGCTTTCCGCAAAAACATGAAAACATGCAGCGCTTGCCTGAAGCGAAGTATCGCAGCGTGGCTTGCAGCCGTGTTTCTGCCGATTTAGACGGCGCATCACAGTGTCCTCCCTTCGAATTCGAGGTTCCACGCGTGAGAGCAGTTCCAGAAATTGCCCTCTGCTGACACGAAGCAGACTCGGGTATTCTTCATGGTCAGTTTTCGAAAGCTCTTTGTATAAAAGATTTTGGACGCCTAATTCTTTCCTTCCCACCTAGTCCTTCTGCCAGCAACTCCGTTTTCTCCGGAAGGAATAGCACTCCTCGTCAATTTCACATAACGCGACAGCCATCGCAGCCAAGCGTCGTTTGCTGTCGGCCTCCATGTTGTCGAATACTCTCAAACCGGTCTCCTGGCAACCAGTTGAAGAGGCCTGCAGTCGAGAGTAATCCGCCTCTCGTCCGATAGGACCCCGCCCGTCATGTGGATATGATGTGGATGCACTTGCTAGCGGATCGTCCGCGGATTAGCCGTCCGCGTCCATGACAAATTCGGATTCAGTCCAGTCGTCTGAATGCACCAGTTACGCTCACTGGCCATCGCACAGTACACGGGCCTATCTAGCACCATGCCTCCACCAAGATGCCACCTTCCGCGCCCGGGATCGAACACGCGTCTTACAGGTCAGAATAGAAGGAGCACATCGACCAAGCACCACGTATCAAAGCAGCTACGGGCAATTATAGTTATACCCTCCTTCTTACCACTGTTTTTCCTCATGATCTCATCAAACAGCCAGCCATCATTGGAAACCACAGCGCACTCAATGGGTCTAGCTCCCTCGAGCGCGCCCGGCAGTGCGCACAATCGGGCAACAAAAACGAAGCGCGCGGAATACTTGAGATCTGCTTCGTCAGGTGCCGCCACACACTACAAGCCCGTCTCATTTTATTCTCCTGTACGTTGAAAATCTGCAAAGGCATGCATACAAAGAGAAAGCATTTGATAAGTGATCATCAATAAGCATAAACTTTGGCTACGTGGTTGCGTCTTCACGGGGGAAGTTGCAGCTGCAGACGCGTGATGATCATGATTAGTGGGGTTTCTTGGCGCAAGGGCCATGGGTGGCCAAAGAGCGCCATGTCTTTGATGTGGTGTTTTGGATTCTGGCGTTCATTGAACAGCGGGGAGCCCGACACTCACTGCAGCGAAAAGCTGAAGTGACTTCTCTCGCCAGATGGCCTTACAGGCTTTACACGACGTTGAACCTTTACAGGTCACCTATCGCTAACTGGTTGCACACAACTCAGCTAGGGCAATTTATGGTGCTTAAAGAAACGTCAAAATAAACACTGTCTCGCAGCTCACGTCAACACAAAGCATGTAGTAACACAGACAGGTGACGCTCGCTGCCGATAAGAGGTTTAGTGACAGTCTGGACATATCCAATTAGATGTCACCAGTGCTACGTAATGTGAAAATATGCTAGTAAGGTGCATGCAGGAAATTGAAATCTAGCTCAGCTGAGCCACTGTGATCTATAGAGATTTGCATGTTTAAAGTCTTGTGCTAAATCCAGTTGATGCAGAGAGCTTAAATGTTTCTGCAAATGATTCTGAGGACTTCCTTCGCCGGCTCAACGCGTATGTGTGAAATCACCAAAACCGTTTCGGGGGTGCCTTTCAGAGTAGAGGTCATGTGAAATGCAACTTGCCTCTAAGCATCACCTGCACTATCTATTGTCATTAGGGGCTTTTAGCTTGTAGGTATAAGTACTTCACGTTACCGTGTTACCGGATGCGGGATATAATCTGCGCATGCGCGGATCTTTACGGAACGCGAACTCGCCGGAGAGGCTTTACTTTTACGGCCCGAGGCAAGTCGCCAAGTCAAGACAAGCCGAAGCAGAAGCTCCAACTGCGAGCACGTTGTTTGACAGTGTTCTCTGGTTTGACTTCGTTCGCGTTGTCAGATTCTCATCACGAGCACCATGTCCGGGCGCAAGCGCTTCACGCTCGGCGATGACATCGCTCTCACGAAAGAGGTTTTATAATTAAATACTTTCCTTGACACTGCTAACTGGCTCAAGATAGCCGATCGGCTATCCGAGCTGTTGGGCGAGCTTCAGCTTTCGCAGTGTCAAGGAGGGGCGTAATCTAATCCTGCTACGGTTTCTCCGAGATGAAAAGCAGAAAATTCAGAGGTAAGTGCGTCTCGCATTGCACTTAGTTATGTACTGTTCTTTGCTGTAATATTCCTTCCCGTTCACAAAAATTGCGATTACTGCAGGGGCGTAGCCAGAAACTTTTTCGGGGGGCACCTCCTTGATTTCGGGGAGGGCACCTCCTTGAAATGGCCATTTTTCGCTGTGTATGCCATGGCGAAAAAAAATTTCGGGGGGGGGGGGGGGCACGGTGTGCCACCCCCCCGGCTACGCGCCACTGGATTACTGGCTCCGCACTAGCTCCGGGACAGAAGAAGAACAAACTGAGCTGCAGGACCTGCTGCAGCGAGTGGCGGAACTCGCACGCGCGGCTACAGCCCGCCGCATTCGACCACGCGACTGCTCGCTGACGGCCGGTAAAGGTCCGAAAGGCTGCCCGCGAGCACCGCAGCAACGTCGCGCGGTCGACGCTGACAATAGGGAAGAAGACGTCCTGGCCGCTTACGCTGAATCGATAGCGGGTGGCGGTATTGCTCCTGGTAAGAAATTAGCTTATTTGGCAATTCATAGAGGTGCTTTTGTGATAGCGAGTGGTACACTTGGCCTGCGTTGCATTTATTCGCCATGTCATTTGACCAGCTGCTTGATACAACAGTGCGTCACCGGTTGAGTCGTTGGAAATGGAGTATAACAAGCTGGACAAATATTTGATACTCGTTTTATGCATGATCATGCAATCTCTGCAAGTTTTCCATGTCAAATCTGAAGGCAGCAGCCACTCTTAGCTACACACTATGTGGCCTGTTGGCAGAGTTAGTTGGATGCTATATCTGTGGAATTATGGTATATTTACCATGTAGAGAGACAGAGATATAACAATCTTTAATAAAGTTTCCGGAGAATTTCGCCTGGTTTATCGCCTAGCTTGCTACTCCAGGTGTCAGGCGATGACCATGATGTATAACACATATACACAGAAATAATTTGCATACTCACAAACACTCCTATACACACAAAAAAGAGTCACGCAGAGAACATTGAACATGAGTGATATCGAGTGACTAAATTGATAACGTTGGAGACACGACACGCAGTCAGCTTGCGCAACATGGGGAAATTGCAAATCTTCAGGAAAGGCCTTCATCCTGCAGCAGACATGAAATGCTGATGATTATTGAATTCATTTCAGTGTTACATTGCATAATCGTTTCACCAGTGAAATACATGACGTTTTGGCAGCTCAGGCCTTGAACTTTCTGGCAAAGGTTGTAGATGTCTCACAAAGGACGGCCTGTGATATGCCCTTCAGTGTCTAGGAAAGATTAGAAAAATTCACTCTCCTGAACCATATAGTGGGAATCGAGGTCAGGCAGAATGTTGAGCTGAGGTGCTGGCTTGACTTAAGATCAGGTGAGACGTGAACTTGATAAAGCTTTCTTTGTCAAGAAGTTACGGTAATACATTTGCTTTCAATAGCTTTGCACTAGGCAGAAACAGGTTATCTGGAAGTTCACCTCCAATAATTGTCTAACTGGGGTTTGTACATATATGTTCTTTTTTTTTCAACACGTGGTTCCCTGTTTTCTCTATTATTATTATTATTATTGTTATTAGTCCCGCACCATGGCCTTCCCAGCAGGGACGCATGCTTGCTATGCTCCTGCCCGTTTTTCGGTAAGCAGCAGTCTTTCCGCTGTGACAGTTGCTCTAAACGTGTTCACGCGAAGTGTGTAACCTGGCCTGATGAAGAGCTGCAACATCTGAAGTCTGGATCACGCTCATTTTGCTGCAATTTATGTGATCCAAACCATGCTCACGGTAAGCCCAGCGAAGACGACTCGGCGGTCTGCCGCGGTGAGCATTGCAGCTCTCAAACCGGTTCCCTTCCCTCGTTCTCCCCTCCTGATGGCGATCTCGCCGGTCTACCGTCTTCGTCCGAGCCACCGAGCGCAGCAGACGCTCTTTTTTTTTCCTCCCAAGGTTTTTCTTTTTCATAGCTAGCTTCGCATACACCCGTGCGTCCTATTTTATTTTTTTTACTACTTTTTGCACCTAACGTGCAGCCCTTTTCAGGGCTACCCATCATCAATAGAGATGTAGCCATCCCACCTAATTTCTTTTATTTTCTTTATTTCTTTATCACGCCGCTTTGTGCGGTGCGTCACCATCACCACTGATGGAAGACACCTCCCCTGAGGGTTTCCCTCAGTCTTTCGTCCGCGGCGATTCGAGCGACCGCCGCAAAGATTGGGATCTTCTACTGAAGAGGGCATCTCACCCTCCCCAGGCAGGAGACACCACGACAAACCCTTCCAGCCCGCCTCGCCCATCGTCTTCGCCCTCGGCGCGCACCTGGGCCCGGAAACTCAGGGCCGCCACTACCTTCCTCCGCGAGAACCCGGTGCCCAGCACCTCACGGCCCCGCACACGTGGAACAAGCAAATTCCCTACACCACGGAGGAACCACGCCGCACGGGGCAAAGCCCTCTGGAACAAAACCACGAGCAAGGAGCAAGCAGCCACAGCCATCTTGTCGCCGCGCGCTCCTTCCCCGAGCCATTTGCAAGCAGCAGAACCGGCTCATGACAATACGCAGCCACCAACACGACACCTATCTCAGGAATGTGTGGACAGTGTGGACAAAGGCATGGCGGCGAGCAACATCTCTCTCGTTATGCGAGAGATCCACGGCTCCCCGTCCTCCCCCAGCGCGCTGTCCACCTCGTGCTCTGAGAGCAGCGCAGATGAGCCAGTCACGCAGGTCTCTCCCGCAGCCGCTGGCAGCGAGGGAGAGACTTTCAACCAAGTTCCCCTCACCCCTACCGCCTCAGCCGACACGGGGACCGCTGCGAGTGCTACGAGTGGTACCGCACCCTCCCCCACAACAGCACAGCTGCAAAGGAACGTTACCAAAGCGCCGCTTACTACGTCCGCCGCACCCCCCTCACCGATCTCCAACCTCCTCTCCTGGCGCAACCAAGGCAGCGGCGGCCTCCCCACACAACCCGGGAATGCCCCCCTTCCCTCCAGCCACAGCAGAACAGCTGTCCGCACAGGGAACCGCAGGTGCTCGCCTCAAGCAATCAAACAGGCAAGCGAGAGTACAAGGGAGAGAAAACAGCCCCTCTCACAGCACACCGCCGAGCGAGGCACCATTCCGAGTTGCGTCATGGGCAGGCTGGCTGTAAACAATGAGGAGGAAGCTCTTCCGTCGCTTCCCTCCACCGGCGCCCCCCTGGCACCCCTCTTTGCGCTCCGCTTGTTGACCCTCCTCCGCGCGGCCCACCACAAGCGAAAGCGAAACCAGACGGCACCAAACAGCCGCTGGCCACCAACCCGGCTGTGCCACGCCCCCCGCCGAAGAGGGCCCGTCCCGCGCCCAGCACCTGTGGTCCTGTGGAGACGCCTCTCTTCCGCCCAAGGAGTAGAAAGATGACGATGAACTTTCGATCCTCCACACAGGAAGCCATCTCCTCATTCCTTGCCGCGGTGGACGGTGTCGTGCGCGTTCGCGTGAACTTTAGACACAACGTTGTCGCCGCCGACGTTCGCGTCGGAAGCCCCCTCGAGCCTCTCCTCGCCATCACAGACATTTGTGGCATCAATGTCCGTGCCAACCACATGTAGGCCGCTACCAACAACACATGTAGCGGCATCATTTTCGGCGTCGACACAGTGCTCGGGGAAGACGAGATCCGCGAGAACATTGCGTCCGACCTCCCTGTAACAGCGTGTTCGCGATCCGGGAGGGACCTCATCGTCCGCTTTGAGGGGACCAAACCACCCCCTGAGGTCTCACTCTACAAACAGCTCCACTCTGTGAAAGCGCGACGACCACGACCTGTCCAGTGCGATTCCTGCGGATCGGTACGGACACGTCCAGGCCTCCTGCACGTTCGACCGGCGATGTCTTCGCTGTGGGGCAGCCCACGAACAGTCAGAGTGCACGGCACCGGCAGCCAAATGCCTTTTTTGTGGGGGCAAGCACGTCGCCACAGAACCGCGCTGCCCTCGCTGGCAAAAGGAGCGGCAGCTCGCAGAGGCTCGAGCCCAGAAAAGGGGGGAACCCGCTAGCCAGGAGGCAGAGACCCACGGCGCCGCGAAGAGCTCCTCCCAGCAGACCCGCGTCTCTCAGCCAGCTAGCCGGGGCTACTCTACTCTGCCATCGCTGGCGGCAGCTCCGACAACGAGCTACCAGAATCCACTCTCGTCGATCCCTCTGCGAGCGCTCGGCGCGAATCAGCGATCGCCGTGCTCGCAGCAGCAGTCAGAACAGCGCTGGAGTTTCTCCCGCCGAGCTCACCTGCCTACTCCCTGTGCGCCGCGGCTCTCGCCACGCAACAAGCCCTGAACCAACATGCCTAGGGATCTCAGCAATCGCCCCAGGCCGCGCATCCTGCAGTGGAACTGTCGCTCGCTGCGCCGCCGACACGCCGAACTTGCGGAGCACAAAGCTCTGCAAGAATTCGACATTCTCGCCCCGCAGGAAACGCACGCGCGTGCTGAGGACCTGACGCTCCGCGACTTCATCGGGTACAGCGGACCGACAACGTGCGCGTTGAGCAGTTGCTCCGATGCGCCCTGCACCAACCCCGGCCACGCCCCTGGCTCGCCCCGAACTGCCCTGTATGTGCGCGCCACCCACGCACACACTTGCATACCCTGTGAACGTTTCTGCGACGACGCAGTTGAGTGCCTCGCAGTGACCTCGTGTAGGCGGTGTGGACACTTCGGTGGCGTGTGTCTACGTTCGCCCGAGCCTCCGTTGTGACTACGCGTTTGTCCCCCCGCCTCGCCGCGGCGCTGACAGCTGACTGCATCATGTGTGGGGACATCAACGCTCACCACAACAGCTGTGGTTGCGGGCTGACCGACCTTCGCGGCCGGTGCCTGTCGGACGCGATCGCCACCGCAGGTCTCACCATTCTCAACACTGGTGCGCCGACGTTTGTGCGCCGCAACACACGCCCCTCCACGATCGATCTAGCACTGGTGTCTCAGTGCTGCTCATACACATGGACACGAGCCCCAGACACCGCCGGATCGGACCACTACCCCATCGCGCTCTCGCCCTGCCACCCGAGTCGCGGGGCGAAGCGCGTTTACAGTGTCGTGAGGTGGCGTGTTTTTCGATAATGGCGGGTTGGTGGTCGCTACCATATGACTTTTCAAGGACTTCCCATTTAAGATCGCTAAAAAGACACGGTGAACACAGGGCGAGTATCTAAGCAGCTAAAAGTGCGTGAGGTAGGTGAGAAGTAGGTAAAAGCGCCGGAGTTCAAAAGGCAAATATCGTTTGACAAAACGAAATCTTCAACGATCTGCCCTCTTTGATCAGTTTTGTCGCTACCCCAAAGCGTAGAATGAGCATTAAAATCCCCAACTAAAATAAATTGTTTTGGTAACTGTTCCGCTAGATTTTCTAAGTTTTTAGTGTTGAAAAGGGTGTGAGGTGGAATATACAGCGAGCAGATGGTGATGGTTTTGTATGATAGAATGGTGACGGCTACGGCCTCGAAAGATGTGTTTATTTGGACATCTCGCGCGGGAATGCTGCCCTGTACTACTATGGCTACTCCCGAAAGACGGCTGCAATGTTCGCGGTCCTTTCGGGCAACTTTAAAGGCCTTTAGGAAATGATCATGTTTTGCACCAAGATTTGTCTCTTGGAGGCAGAAAGCCACTGGTGAGAACTTGTTGATGATGTCCTTTATGTCACCTAAATTATGAATTAAACCTCTACAGTTCCAATGTACGATAAAAGCCATTATGAAATAAAATTAAGCAAATGTACTTGTGGGGATTGTTTGGGTAAAATTAAATATGATAAGTGACATTATTAAGAACTGAAACTACAGACAAATGCGATAATCATATTGGTTATCGCTTGCTTTTCATGGATATTGGGACCTTTTCCTGTTTGGCGCGCTCCAGGGAGCGCTTGTCTTTCGGTGTCGATGACACCGAGGTCTTCGGATCGACCTCCATCGCCCTGCCAGAGGCGCTGGAAGACCGAGAGCTCGGCGCTGAGACGCGGGTCTCAGGCCTTGGCACTCGGTTGATTTTAGGGCCCAGCGAGACCGGAGTCTGCAGGCCCTTTGAGGTGGAGGAGCAGCAGACGCTGCTTCCATCAAGGGGGCGGAAGGAGTCACAACCGGACCACTTTGTGTGGACCCGGAGGACATTTCAGGCCTTTGTGACGCTGCCCACGACTGCGTCACATCGGCGTAACTTCCCTGGAAAAGGTGAGATAACCGTTTCCGCGCTTCGTAAAACGAGATTTTCATTGATTCTTAAAGCGATGATTTCTTTTTCATTTTTCCAGAATGGGCATGACCGGGAATACGCTGGGTGATCTCCCTTACAGTTGACGCAAAGTGGCGATGAAGTGCAATTTTCGGAAGTGTGGTCGTTGGCGCTCCATTTGGAGCATGTTTCCTTTCCTCTGCATGTGTGGGATGCGTGACCGAATCTTTGGTCACTTAAAACAGCGTCTGGGGTTTGGGATGTACGGTCTGACATTGATTTTCACATACCCAGCCACAAGAGAGGTGGGCATTTCACTTGTACCAAAGGTAAGTATGACATGTTTGGTGGGGATTTCTTGGTCGTTGCGGCGGATGACTATTCTCTGAACTTTTATCACTCCTTGGTCTTGAAAACCCTCAAGGAGCTCTTCGTCACTTAGGCTTAAGAAGTCGTCTTCGGATATTACTCCCCTGCTGGTATTCAGGGACCTGTGGACAGAAATTGTAACCGTAGCTTCACCAATACTGGTTAGTTCGAATAGCTTTGGCACTTGTTCTTCTTCGGTTAGTTCGAGTAAGATATCGCCGCTTGACATTTTTGAGGTTTTGTACGTCGGTCCAATCTTTTCTTTGATGCATTTGGCCATCAAAAATGGGGACAGCTTTCTTGCGGGTGTGCTTGCACTGTGAATGACGTGGTACTTTGGGAACGTTCCTGTAGCCTGTGTGGAGAAGTGAAAAGTTTCCTCGGTGCGGCCTCTTTTAAGAGACCGATCCATGATTGTGGATGCTTGAGAAGCCACAAAAAAATTAGTGTGTTCGGCAACAGCGCCGACCGCCCACCACGGAGCCCAACAAGGGGACGCGGCTGGACTTGTGAACAAGCCCTGCACGACGCCAGCCGTACGCTGTCACTATAACCAAATATACATACCCAAAATTGGATACGATACACAAGGTTAACCCTCGCCGCCAGGAAGAATAGAAGTAAATGGAAGAGAGGAGAGGACAGGAAAGATAAAAAGTGAGAGAAAGACGAAGATGAGGGGAGAGAGAGAGAGAGGAAAAGGCGACTGCCGATTTCCCCTGGGTGGGTCAGCCCAGGGGTGCCGTCTACGTGAAGCTGGGGCCAAAGGGGTGTGTTGCCTCAGCCTCGTTTCATGATGCCACGTCTTCCATTCAACTTGTGTTATCTTCTCATAGCGGGCACGAAATTATTGTTCTTGGTGATTTCAATGCGCCTGGAATTGACTGGGGCACGCTTTCCTTCTCTCATTATAATCATTTCATAGAGAAAAAGTGCAGCCTGCTCTTGGATTTTCTGGTGTTTAATTCCCTACTGCAACATGACACAGTCGTCAATTGCAGAGGCGACGTCTTAGACCTCTGTCTTTCAAACGATCGACCCGTTGAAATTTCACGCTCCGACGTCTCTCTTGTCCGTCCCGACAAATTCCACCCACCACTTGACGTAATATTACTTGTATGCGCCGAAACAACAAGCTACAGCAGTAACATTAACCAGTCTCCTAGATTTGCTTTCATGAGAGGTGACTACACGGGATTGTATCATTACTTGTCCACCGTTGATTGGTTACAGGTTACAGGCAAACCAAATGTTGATGACCAAGTTGAGCAGTTTACGGAGCATGTATTAAGCAGCTTGCGTAATTTTATTCCACAATATACACCTAAACAACGCAAATACCCCCACTGGTTCTCCTCTCAAGCTTATAAGTGCACTGAAGCATAAAGATCGCGCGCACAAGATGGCTAAATGTTCTCCATTCAGCGAGTGCAAGAAAGAGTTCAGCTTTTTTCGAACTCTCTCTAAACGCCTATACAAACGGGACGACAGTTCATATATTGAATTATTAAAAAAAAAACGCTTCTGACAGGCCGGCTGAGTTTTGGAAGTATGTACGCAAACGGTCTAGTAAAAGTGAGGAGTCGTTCAGACTATTGCACTCAAACGGTGTTGAAGTGCACGCTGTTGCTGACTGTTTTGCCACGCATTTCTCATCCATTTATAAGGCCTCAGACTCTAGCACTGAGATCGGACAACAGCCCAAGGCAGTTAGCACATCTAGTGGTGTGTCGCTGGATGAAAATCTCATCTGCTCATGCATTAAGCGCTTGAAACCGTCCTTATCATGTGGCCCAGATGGCATCCCCTCCGCCATACTAAAGGCTTACGGTAGTATATTTGCGCCAGTCCTCACTAAAATATTGAATAAGTGTCTGAAAACTTCCACATTTCCCACCAGGTGGAAAACTGCGCGTGTTTTTCCAGTATATCGTCGTGATAAATGAATCCGGCGCTGAAAAGGCCTATCAGCTATTTTTTACTACATTTACTCAGTGCATCAACGAATGCACGACTACACATACCATAACTCATCATTTTAGTACTCCTAGAAAACCCTGGATTACAACAGCGCTACTTCGATGCATCTTGCAGAAAAACCAGCTTCACAAAAGAGTGAATTGTGAGCCATTCAACTTTGAACTTAGAGCTCGGTTCAAGAAGTATTCCAACACTCTAGCAGCCGCACTTAAGTGTGCAAAACGAGATTACTTTCAGAAAAAAAATTCTGGATAATGGTAATAATACGAGGCGCAACTGGCAGGTCATAAACGAATTCTTAAATAATAAAAGTCGTGAGCAGCTAACGAAAATAAAAACTGAAGCACAAACATACAGCCATCCAGCTGATATCGCCAATGCGTTCAGTGAGTACTTTAGCAGCACCTGTGATTCTCTCACAAATCCCCCATTACCAACCTTGCCCCGTCAGCCTCATTCTTTCTACTTGCGGCCTACGAGTGCAGATGAAGTTCTTCATGTTATATCTTCGCTCAGGTCTACGGCACCTGGTCTTGACTCTGTTCACCCATCTCACATCAAGTTAGTTTCTAGTGAGCTATCTCCTATCATTGCAGATATTGTTAACAAGATGTTTAAAGAAGGCGTGTTTCCCGATTCCCTAAAAGTTGGTAGAATAACACCTGTTCACAAAAAAGGTGATCGTGAACTCCTCAGTAACTACAGGCCCATTTGTATTCTGCCATTTTTTAGCAAGATAATTGAGCGTCTTATGCATACACGATTAGTGTCCTATCTTACGAAGTTCAGTCTATTATCATCTAAACAATATGGCTTTCGGCCTGGCTATTCCACTGAGCTTGCGCTTCTAACCCTCACCGATAAAATAAAAAAGGCAATCGACCAAGGCTTTTTGGTTGGTGGCGTATTTATAGATTTAACAAAAGCGTTTGACACGATCAATCACAACATTCTTATATATAAACTTGAATCGTATGGCATAACAGGCCCACCACTTCAATTTATTTCAAGCTATTTATCTAATCGTACTCAAGTTGTTCAGATTGACGGTCAAGTTTCAGCTGCTAAGAAAGTAAATCAAGGTGTTCCTCAGGGCTCGATTCTTGGCCCGCTGCTCTTTTTGCTATTTATTAATGATCTACCTAATATTCTGACTGCTACGGACTGTATCTTATATGCAGATGACACGACCATTTTTACTTGCGCTAAAGATATCGATGACCTACAACAAAAAATTAACGTTGATCTACATAACATAAGTTCATGGTGTCGAAAGAACATGTTAAGAATTAATCCATCGAAAACCGTTTTCATGGTCTTTCATTCCCAACCGACAGTACTTTCAAAATCTATATCTGTACGTCTGGACGATAGCTTAATACCAATGTCTGATAGCACAAAGTTTCTTGGTGTAGTTCTCGACAGGCATATGAAGTTCAATCTTCATGCGCAATCACTCATTCGCAAGATAACCTTTGGAATACGCGCCATAATCAAAACTCGTTCATATTTTCAGCCACACATTATCCATTCCCTTTATCACGCGCATATTCATAGCCACCTATCTTATTGCATATCAGCTTGGGGCAACACATATTTCACCCACCTCAGCCAACTTCAACGCATGCAAAATCAAGCACTTCGTCTCATGACATTCAGCCATTTCTTAACCAATGCAACTACACTTTATCACAATTTAAATATCCATCCTCTTCATCACCTCTTTCAGCTGAAGTTATCAATTGTGATGTATATGCTTTTTCGTGGTATTGTACATATTGATGGCATTGTCGTGGAAAGCTTTGTAAATAACAACGTTACTAGGTTTTCTCAGCTTGATAATCGTCTTCTGCCTAAGGTTCGCACGAACTACGGTAGGTTCACCACCACGTTTACGGGAATCAAGCTGTGGAATTCCCTTCCTTACATCATTAAATCATCAACCACGGTACATGCATTCAAAAACCAAGTAAATAAATACTTTTTGCAGCAACTGTTTTCATCCTAGCAACTGATTTTTGTTTGGTACATGTTATATTGCTCTTTTGTTTTGTATTGTAATTTGCGATTGTTTTTCAATGTCACCTTTTTTCTTTTTGTCTGTTACACATATACGCATTTTTGCTTTCGGATTTTTTTTTTCGCGCTGTTTATTTTTCTTTCTACCGAAGATAATGTAACCACTGATTGATGTATATCTTCTTTCCCGTTCACATCATGTATGGGAGCCCCCCCCGACAGTTTTTAACTTTGGGGCTCCTTGTGTATTACCAATTTTGTACGCGCTTTTCTGTAAACTAATATCGTTGATGTTGAATAAACTTGAACTTCCCATATAAGTCGGGCACCAAAACTGATATTTCTAATTATCGCCCGATTGCTCTACTGTGTGCCACATCAAAGATATTTGAGCTGGCTCTTCACAACATATTGTATTCTAGCGTGAAAAATTCATTGATTCCTAATCAACACGGGTTTCTCGCTGGCCGCTCAACTACCACAAATCTTGCCACTTTTATGACGCAGATCTCCTCACCTATTTCTCAGAGAGGACAGGTTGACGTAGTTTACTGTGACCTGAGCAAGGCTTTTGACGTAGTCAGCCACTCACT
This sequence comes from Rhipicephalus appendiculatus, assembly GCA_030522465.1. Lineage (NCBI taxonomy): Eukaryota > Metazoa > Arthropoda > Arachnida > Ixodida > Ixodidae > Rhipicephalus > Rhipicephalus appendiculatus. The sequence continues at coordinate 77,742 of JALIZH010012315.1, read as the reverse complement.
GATGTTGGTTAAACTTGCACACTTTGATGTTGACTCGTCTATCGTGAATCTCCTGCATAGCTATCTGCTTATTAGATCATGTTATGTTGCCGTAAACAGCCAAACGTCTTCCTTATACAAAGTGACTAGTGGGGTCCCTCAAGGGTCGGTATTAGGCCCTTTTATTAACACGAAAGTGTTTTATGCAGGGGTCCACCACGGCTCCTCTGACGTATTTCCGTCACGGATATGACGTTGTAAAATATAAACTAACATAATGAGATCAAAGAAAAATTAGAAGAAAAAGTTTCGTCGCCGGGCGTCGAACCTACGACCTCTCGCTCCGCAGCGCGCGGCGCGAAACCACTCGGCTACGGGAGCGTACGTTCCTCAGCTCGCTAACGGCAAGCTATTTATACACACCATATACCGTTGGCGGTCCTCAGAGCTCCTCGACTTCAGTGCGTTTTCGTCATCACCAGCGAGAAGGCGCGAAGGTGTCACGGAGCGCGCGCTCTAAAGGTCGTCGCGCCTCTCGCTGGGATGAGCGTGCGCCTCCACGGGGCGTCGTCGCTGGTGCGCGCGCGCTTATCTCCTGATCGGGGCATTCGGGCGCTTCGGACGCCTTGTGCTTCCACCGCAAGTTTGCTTTGAAGTTACAGTGGTTAAAGAGTGCACGAAGGTCGCTTCGTTCGCCGCAGCGGCCGCGTTTACGAATGGAGCGCGCCGCTTACACACAAAGTAATAATTGTGGCAGTTGTTCGCGCTCGTCCTGTGTATGTTTGTGCCTTCGTTTCGTGCGTCTTTGTGTTAGAGCAGCGCGCTTTAAATGTCGAGCTGTGACAGTTAGTCCGTGCTCGTCTTGTGTATGCTCATTTCATGCGTCCTTTCTGCTTGAGGTGCGCGCTGCATGCTTCGAGCTGCTTGCCGTTCTTCACGTCACATTACAATTTGTTGCTGCAGCATTCATTCCTTCTCCCTTGTGGCGAAACAATGCACAATAAACGCTCAACTACTTATGTGAATACACGTTTCACTTTCGTGTTATACCGATTCCTTTGACAGAGGGATCAGCCATGTTTTTTTTTTAATTTACGTTAATGATGTTTCTTTTGCAATTCGTTATTCTTTTCTCTTGTAAGCCGATGACATAGAGATATTTAAGGAAATTCATTCAATTAACGACTGTCGCTAGCTGCAGTCAGATCTGTGTTCTTTCTCCGAATGGTGTAACGACAATAACCTTTCCCTGAATACCTCAAAGACCAAATTCATGAGTATATCGCGCAAAACATCTATCGTGTCTTTTCCATACTCTGACAATACCGTTTCGTTATGTACGGTTTATGAGATCAGTGATCTTGGTGGTGTTTTTGATAGCACGTTAATTTTTTCTGCTCACACTAAACGTGCTGCCATGCGGGGCCTTCGTTCTCTCGGCTGTGTTTGCAGAATCTACCGAGAATTCAGTTCCCCTAGTCTTCCACAAATTGTACACCGCAATATGTCTTCCTCAACTTGACTATGCATCTGTGATCTGGAATGGCATTGCTAAATCCAGCAGTAACGCCATTAAGCGATTCCAGAAAAAAAATCCTAAGCATATACAACCATCGTTTTGCCGGAAATGACTCTGGGTCTTGTTCTAACACTGCTGGATTATTATCATTACCATCACTTTGCTGTCGACGAAATCGCGCTGCCTTTTATTTCTTTACAAGCTAGTTCATGGTATGATATCCTGCTCTTTACTTCTCAGTTATTATTTTATTACATTAAATTTTTATTGGCGCAAGGGCATCTGAGGCCAAAGAGCGCCAGTACTAGTATTATGTCTCTTCAGGTTATTAGTCTAAAGTAATTTAAAATAAATGCTGTGCAGGGCATATCTACAAAATTTATTAAAGTACGTTGCGTCTAAAATGAGTGTTAATCTGTTAAAAGGCCTTCAATTCTTTGGCTGCAGTCTCATGGTAGATGATTCGGCAAGGTCCGAGACCCTCACTGCCCAGTCCTTGCTTGAGCAAGAACTGCGAAGGCTCAGACATACATTTTGAGCAACAAGTGGTACCTCACACGTGAGGCCCTGCCTGGTGACTAGGATGGAATGATACCATTGCTAAAAAATTAACTTTGGCAAGATAACTAAAAAGTCTCTTAAGGTTAAACATTGAATCGATTGATAAAAATAGCGCTGGATGAGGTGGAATACGATAACGGTAGAGCTCCCTAAAATAAGTCAGCCGCTCTTGGTGAAGTCCGGGGCATTCAATAAGGACATGTAAAACGGTTAGATTTTCTCCACAGTGTATACATGTCGGTGGATCAGTCCCAGTGAGAAGGTGTTTATGTGTGGCATAAGTGTGGCCTATCCTGAGCCGTGCTATGGTGACTTCTTTGAATCTGTTGAGTTTTTGTGGGATAACCTTTCTTAGTTACGGTTTTACTAGGTGGAGCTTGTTGTCGACTTGTTTGTCCCATTCAGCTTGCCAGTGGCTCCGTAGCCCTCTACGTACAACAGGTTTTAGATCCACACCCGGAACAGAGCTTATATCTATAATGTTCCGACTCGCTGCTTCTCGGGCATTCTTGTCAACTATTTCATTGCCCGCGATCCCAGAATGACCTGGTACCCAGCATAGGACAATAGAAAGCTTTAGGTTGTAGGCCGCATGAATCTGATTAAGAAGCTTGTTGAAAACAGGGTTCATGCTGTACTTGCCACGAGACAGGGCAGTAACAACGCTCAGAGAGTCTGTGTACACTACAGACCTTTGTATTTTGTGTTGTACAATGTGCTGAATAACAAGCAGGATACCATACGCTTCAGCCGTGAAGATGCTGGTATGCATGTGCAAGGTTTTGGTATCGGAGAAGTTTTGGCCGTAGGCTGCACAGGATACGGATGTTTGGGTCTTTGAACCATCAGAGAAAAAGGCGGCTGAACGATATTTGTGCTCAAGGGCCAAGAAATATTGTTCAATTAGCGCATTGGGGCAGGTTTTCCTTTTGAGGTCTTTAAAGGACCAGTCACAAGCGACCGGACACTGCTGCCAGGGAGGAACGATTTCAGCGTGGTCACTTTCCTGTAAATCCCCGAAACGAATTCCAAGTTTTTCAACGACTGGTTTTATTGCCAACGGAAACGGTGGTGCGATAGAAGGACGGTTTATGTATAGCTGATTTGTGGAGACATCATTCAAAAGTGCTTTGCATGGGTGCTGTTTCAGGGACATGATTCTTATTGCATAGGTGACTCCTAGATATGTGCGCTGATAGTCCAGCGGCCACTGATCCGACTCTACATAGAGACTTTGTACAGGGCTGGTACGGAATGCTCCAAGTGCCAGGCGTATACCTAAATGGTATACAGGGTCCAATATTTTGAGTGCCGTCTTTGAAGCTGACTGGTATACTATGCAACCATAATCGATGCGCGACAAAACCAGGCTTCTAAACAGAGATATGAGACAATACCTGTCTGTGCCCCACGATTGATGAGATAAAATCTTTAAAATGTTCATGGTCTGAAGGCATTTTAGCTTCAACTGTTTTATGTGCTGGATGAAGGTGAGCTTAGCATCAAAAACTACACCAAGAAATTTTTGTTCTTTTGCAGTGATTAAGCTTTGTCCATTCATTAGTATGCAAGGGTCAGGGTGTATACCTCTTCGTCTGGAGAACAGTACACAAGTAGTCTTGTCAGTGTTAAACTTAAAACCATTTTCGTCAGCCCATTTCGCAAGGCGGTTAACACCTAGCTGTATCTGGCGTTCGCATATGGTCAGGTTACACGATTTGAAACTGATTTGGATGTCGTCCACATAGACTGAATATGATATCGCAGGTGGAATAACAGAGCGAAGAGAGTTCATTTCAACTATAAAAAGTGTGCAGCTCAATACTCCTCCTTGCGGTACTCCATTTTCTTGAGGAAATGTGCGAGACAATACACTGCCTATTCTTACACGGAACTTTCTTTCAGATAGGTAATCTCGTAAGATGTGTATCAACCTACCACCTATTCCAAAGGACGATAAGTCCTGCAAGATTCCGTATCGCCAGGCCGTATCATACGCCTTTTCAAGGTCAAAGAACACAGAAAGACAGTATTGGTTGTGTACAAATGCATCACGTATGTATGACTCGAGGAGGACAAGATTATCAGTTGTAGACCTAGCTCTTCGAAAGCCAGATTGGCAAGGGTCCAATACACCGTTGTATTCTAAATAATAGACTAAACGGCGGTTAATCATTTTTTCGAACACTTTGAGTAGGCAGCTTGTGAGTGCAATAGGCCTGTAACTATTCACCGAGGAAGGATCTTTGTCCTGTTTGAGGATTGGTAGGACTATTGCCTCTTTCCAAGCAGAGGGTATCTTGCCAGTATCGAAAATTTTGTTGTAAAGGCCTAAAAGGCAGTTTAGGGTTTCGTCGGGGAGGTTTTGGATCATTTCGTAGGTAATTGTGTCAGCACCAGGGGCTGAACTTCCACAAGAACCAAGGGCAAGCTTCAGTTCATGGAGTGTTAGTAGTTGATTGTATCCATCTGATACAGGATTGTTCCCGCGCAGAGGTACACTTTCAGCTACGCTTTTATGGTGTAGGAACTTAGCGGTATAATTTTCTGAGCTTGATATTTTCTCGAAGTGTTCGCCAAGAGTGTTTGCTTGTTTTTCTATTGTATCGCATGAGTCATTGACCATCGGGAAAGGATTCGGCCGGTTTCCTTTGAGTTTATGGACCCTGTTATACACCTTGCTGGCGTCTGTGTAAGAGTTTATTGAAGATATGTAGCGCGCCCAGCTTTTCCTTTTTGCTATACGACGGATACGTCTGCCATTTGCTTTGCAGCTTTTGAAGTTTATCAAGTTTTCTACTGTGGGGTAGCGAGAAAAAATGCTCCATGCTTTGTTTTGGCGTTTTTTAGCAATTTCACACTCATTATTCCACCACGGCTTTGCATTGACCCTATTAGCGCTAGATTGAGGAATACATTTTCTAGCACAGGTGAGGATATATTCGGAGACATAGCTAGCCATCTCTTCTACGTCCAGATGGTCCACCTCTTCGAGGCGTAGTGTACATAGCTCTCTAAATTTCACCCAGTTGGCTCCGCGAAGGTTCCATTTTTTAGGGTAAGCTGGTCCGTCATGCCATTGTCTTGTTTCTAAAAGAGTCGGAAAATGGTCACTCCCATATGGATTATTAATAACTTTCCATTCTAGGTAAGGTAGGAGTGACGCTGACCCGATGGCTAAATCTATGCATGAATATGTATTGTGTGTAGTATTGTGGTATGTCGGCTCTGCCTTGTTGAAGAGACAGGCTCCAGATGAGAGAAGAAAATTTTCTATGGCGTGGCCTCTCGTATCACATCTAGTATCGCCCCATAACGCACTGTGGGCATTAAAATCTCCAATTAAAACATACGGTTCTGGAAGCTGGTCAATCAGCTTTTCAAACTCTATTTTGTCGAACCGTTCGCCGGGGGGTATATAGACGGAGCAAACAGTTATGAGATGATTGAATAAAATAGCCCGAACAGCCACAACCTCGAGAGAGCTTTGTAGGGCAATGTGCTGGCATGGAACGGTCTTTTGCGCAATGATTGCTACACCTCCTGATGGGTTGCCACTATTTCGATCTTTGCGAAAAACCACGTATTGCTTTAAGAAATTCCTATTAGTTGACTTTAAATGTGTTTCTTGAACACAGAACACTCTTGGCTGATAATCATTTAGTAAATCTTTGATGTCATCTAGGTTATGAAATAGGCCCCTGGCATTCCACTGTAGTATTTGTGTGGACATATTGAAGAAAATGTATGGGTTCTGTGTTCAGATGCACGTGTTAAGGATATCTAAGTATGTGTACAAGGGAGGTAACCTTTCAGGTTACCGATCCCTTTGGCGGAGCAGTTATGGGATGTTTTCCTTTCTTATTGCGCTCCAAAGAGCGCTGATCTTTGGGCGTCGACGACGCTGGTGTTCGTCCGTCGATCTCCATAGCCTTCTCTGAGGCGCTGGAAGATCGAGGACCGGGCACCGAGACTTTCGTCTCCTGTCTTGGAGTTCGGATCAGCTTTGGGACCTGTGGAACCAAAGTCTGAGGACCTGTCTTCGAAGTTGATGGCGCAGCAGTAGCGGCTGCCACCTGGGGGGCGGGCGAGGTGACTACCGGGACACTGTTGGTGACCGCGGTAGACTGCCGAGACATTTGTGACGCTGCCCCCCGTCGCGCCACCTCGGCAAAACTGGTGTGATCAAGGTATGAGAGTCGTTTCCTTGCTTCATGAAATGTGATGTTTTCTTTTACTTTTAGAGAAATGATTTCTTTTTCTGTCTTCCACTTAGGACATGTTCTAGAGTAGGCCGGATGGTCACCTTTGCAGTTCACGCAGCAGGGGGATTCCTGACACGTGTCAGCCGAGTGGCCATTGGCGCTGCACTTGGCGCATGCCTCTTTGCCTCTACATGATTGTGATGCATGGCCGAACCTTTGGCATTTGAAGCAGCGCCTCGGGTTCGGTATGTATGGTCTCACGTTGATTTTGAGATATCCTGCGTCTAGAGAGCTGGGGAGAGTGCTTGTTCCGAAAGTTAGGATGATGTGTTTAGTTGGGAGTTGTTCGTTGTTTCGTCTGATTGTTATTCTTTGAACCTTAATGACATTTTGGTCTTGGAAACCCTCAAGGAGCTCCTCGTCACTCAAGTTCATGAAGTCTTCTTCTGAGATGACGCCCCTACAGGTGTTCAGCGAACGATGGGCAGTGATTGTGACATCAGTGTTACCGATGCTGACTAGATCATATAGCTTTTCGATTTGTTCTTTCTTTTTCAGTTCGATTAGGAGATCTCCGCTGCTCATTTTTGATGCTTTATATTCTTTACCAATAGCTTCTCCGAGAGATTTCGCCACCATGAATGGGGACAGTTTACGCAGGCTTGAAGTTCCTTCACTGTGCAAGACGTGGAAACGGGGAAAGTTGTCTAAGTCGGTACGGAGATTAAAGTGAAACGGTACTTCGGTGCGACCTCTTTTTAGAGGCCGATCTGGTAGTTTAGGGAAAGCGTCTGCCATAGGATGGTTTTGAAGTTCGGCGACGGTGGTAGCCACCCACCACCGAGCCCAACATGGGGGCGCTACAGGTTTCAAAAACCTGCGAACGCCAGCTATACACCGCCGCTATAACCCAATATTCATACCCAAGACTGGATATGATACACAAGGTTAACCCTCGCCGCCTGGAAAATTGGAAGTGAATAGAAGAGAGTAGAGGACAGGAAAGATGAAAAAGTGATAGAGAAAGACAAAGATGTGGGAAGAGAAAGAGATAGGAAAAGGCGACTGCCGATTTCCCCTGGGTGGGTCAGCCCAGGGGGTGCCGTCTACGTGAAGCTGAGGCCAAAGGGGTGTGTTGCCTCCGCCGGGGGGCCTTAAAGGTCCAATCACCCGGCATTGGCTCAACCCCCAGGATCCCCTTTTCCCCGGACACGGCAATGCCACGCACGGCGAGGCGTGGGAGAGGTCGAAACCCCCCGTTAGCTCGGGTCCGTGGTGTCGCCACACACCAAACGCCTGCTCGCGCAGACGCCCCTGCGGGGTTTACTTCTCAGTTGTATTAATTTTCGAATACCGCGTAAGTTAACCAGAGAAAATCGACAGTTGCATGTACCTGCCAGCTTCTTCCAACACTCCACCGTTCACAGAATACAAAGTCTCTATAATGTTACCTTTCTTGATGTTGATGTTTTTCAATGTCCACAGTCATGTTTTTATCAGAGACATGCACTGTCTTAACATAGTTTTGCACAATGTATAAATTCTTCCCTTTTCCGTCTTTCAGAAAGCCTTCCGCATAGCTGTGTATATTCCACATTACTTTTCACTCACATTCCATGATTCTCGTGCTGTCTTTTAGATGCGAAGCGTCTTATGGCGAAGTTCAATCCGGTGGTGGTGGCGGTGGTGGTGTGCGGCCGACCACCCTTACTGCGCATGCGCAAACCCTTTATAAAAATAAAGATAAAAAAACCTCCTCTCCCCTTCTCTCTCCTCTAGGCATCCCTCCCCGCGGCCACCACACACTCATTGCGCATGCGCGTCCCCTCCCTCCCCTCCTACGCTCCCCCCCCTCTCTCCTCTAGGCATCCCTACCCGCGGCGACCACACTCTCACTGCGCATGCGCGTCCCCTCCCTCCCTCTCTTCTACGCTCGCCACCTCTCTCGCCTCGCGACGCCGACGCAGGCAGCGTCTCCTAGCGAGTTTCTTGGTTGAAAAAACTGACTGCTCGCGCTGCACAACCGTTCACTGGCCACCCCGTATATATGGCACTGGATCTTGACCTCCAAGGTGGTGCCGGTGGGAGCTTTTTCCTGTGCGTTGTTGAACAATAAAATTTCGCAGCGTGCGCGTTAACTGAAAGCGGACTGCGGGTCTCTGTGTCCAGTCGGAGTCTTCCGTCTCTCATTGGCCATTAGCAGCGATTGGCATCTTCCAGCAGGAAACACCGGTCTATCACTGCGTGATTGCGCCTCCGCAGGTTTCTCTCCTGCGCAACGCCGCGATGAGCGCCAGCTTCAACGCCGCCGCCAGTGTAAGCGTTAGCGCCCGCTGCTTCGCATCTACACATGGTTGCCTTTAGCGGGAGATGGTGGAATTTTTTATTCTTCCCCCCTTTGCGTTGATTTCTTTTTGCCTATGCGTTTTCGCTCATTTTATTTGCTGCCTCTTTCTGAAGACTGTCTGCATTGTATTGTTTATTTTTTTTATTTTAGTTCTGCGTGCGCCTGCACAAAGACCTTATGGTTGTTCCTGGGCACGTTAAATAAATGTTTGTTTGATTGATTGATTATTTTTATAACCTACTAATTATTTGTAGGTGCTCGTATTTCCTCCCTTTTGTTTCTTGTTCCTTTGTTTTTAGCTCTTATTTTGTAATGAACCAAAATTCTTGTGGGTATTTCCAGTAGAGTTCACAAAAATATACGTTTTTCTTTCTGACCAGCTGACGGTACAAGCACGTCACAGGCCGAGTCACTGCTGTAGTCGATATATAAGCAGGACGAGGCGGACAACCTAGGAATTGCTGTCAACGATGCAGAGTACTACATGGATCTGCCTGACTTTGGTAAGTGAAAATGTAGTAACAAGCATTTCCAACAATTGCAGTTGAAGAAAAAACTCTGAAAGCATTCCGTTACGCATGTGTTGCATACACTGTTGCATAAACTAATGGATGCTGTTACAGCATGCTTATGTTGCTTAATCCTGTCTTGTTCATAAACAGCTAAAACTTCTGGATTATGAAAGATAGGTTTGGCTTAAAATAGACAGACAGACAGAGAGACAGGGGTGGTGTACAACCTTCCCTTGTCTTGTAACGCTGTATACATAGGACAAACCGGAAGGTGCGTCAATGTTAGATTAAGAGAACATGAGACCAATTATCGCACCGATGGTCTATCACATATACGCGCGCACTGCAAAGAGTGTGGGTGCGCTCCTCAATTTGGAAAAAACCACCATCATTGCCAGGAATAATAAACAGACAACTCGTGAGATAATAGAGGCTTTGCACATTCATAATAACAAATCATGTATCAGCGCTCCATCTATCGCCCTACAGCAAAAAGAAGTTTCGTATTTGAGTGGGTTAGCGTGATAACCCCTGCCTGTGTTTTTTACTTTTGCATTGTTTGTGTGACCACGTGCATGTATATAAGTGTGAGTCGACGTGAATAAAGATTAGTTGAGAGTCCGGCGCCTGTCTTCGGGTATCCTTCGTTTGTGTTTCGTGTTCTTTTGCGCCGTTTTTAATCATGAACACATACCAACTCGCCCAACTGTCAGTATTGCTGAGACAAAGAACATTTATTTAGTCCTGAGAAGACGAAGAGTGCCCCTGTCAGGGGCTTCCGTCTGCGGGCCTCACCCACGATGGAGCCGGGAGGTTGAGAGTCTCGGCGACCGACGTCGCGGGCTCTCTGGACAGCCCTGAGCTGCTCTTCCTTGGCGGAGCTGGTGAGAAGCCGGAGCCAGTCTTCCTCCGTAGAGGGAGACCCTGAGCCCCTGTGCAAGTCGTGACACTGCGAGAGCATGTGCTGAAGTGTGCACCTGGGATGTCCACAGCGCGGACAGCCAGGGTCGATGCCTTCTATAAATTTTGAATAAATAAACGGTAATGCATAGGTCTCCGTCTGTAGCATTCGGATGGTGATTGCCTGTGGTCTGTCCAAGTGCGGGTGTGGAAGCGGAAACTTCCGACGCCCTAACTGATAGTGTTTACAGACCTCGTTAAAAGTGAGAAGAGGGTCCCTATGCCACTGCCCTCCCTCTGCCTCCGAGTGCCCACTTCCCGCGCGGCGGGTGAGATCTCGCGCCTGGGAGTGTGCAAGTTCGTTGGCGTTAGGGATGGTTTCATGAGCATCACTGCCCACGTGGCCGGGGAACCAGATTAGGTGCTTTGTGCCTGTCCAAGATGCTGCAGAGAGAACGCGAGCGGCTTCCTTGCATATCGAGCCTTTCAGGAATGCTCTAGTGGCAGCTCGCGAATCTGTGAAAATCAGAACGGTTCGTAGTGGCCATTGCAATGGCCACTGCCACCTGCTCACCTTTGTCGGCGTCTGTGTTTTTAAGCGTAAGCGATGTCAGCAGCTCACCTCGTGGCGACGTAGCCACTAAAACAAAGTGATTGGAAGCTGCGTATTGCGCAGCGTCAACGGAGGCGACGATGTCCTCACTCGTGGCCGGTGTGCTAAGAAGGGCCCTGGCCCTCGCTTTGCGTCTGCCGTAATTGTATTGGGGGTGCATGTTTCGAGGTATTGGGGATACAGAGTACATTTCCCTAACTTTAACGGGGAGCGCGCACTCCCTCTGTCTCGTAATGTTAGAACGTATGCCAATATGCGCTAGTAACTGTCTGCCAGCTTCCGTTGAAGCCAGTCTTGCAACTTGTGCCACACGTTGCGCCTCTACTATTTCTCCAAAGGTGTTGTGGACACCCAGCTCCAATAACCTTTCAGTACTGGTGCTCTGTGGCAGACCCAGTACCTTTTTTATGCTCTTCCGAATTATGGATTCGAGTTTAGCTTCGTCCCTTCTGCTCCACTTGTGGGCCAGGGCGATGTAGTTGATGTGGCTTATGAGGAAGGCGTGAAAGAGTCGCCGAAGGTTCTCCTCGGATAGCCCCCCTCGTTTGTTGGCCACTCCGTGATCAATTTTGTCATATAATCGGCTTTGGTTGCGATGCGCTCTAAGGTGTGGGCGCTAGTGCCATCCTCCCCCAGGAACATGCCGAGGATTCTCACTCTGTGTACGACCGGGATAATGGATCCGTACGTTGTGGTGAGTGATATATTGGGAACAATCCCCTTCCATGCATTGATCGAGGGTCGGTAAAGGAGTAGTTCCGATTTCTGAGCCGACAGCCTGACTCCTGCATTGTTGAGAAAACTTGAGCGACCTTGATCGCGGTTTGTAATTGCTCTTCGGTCTGCCCGTCGCTACCTCCCTCGCACCAGACAGTGATGTCGTCGGCGTAGAAGGCGTGACCGAGACCTTCAATGTCGGCCAGTTTTCGGGAGAGTGCTCTCATTTATAAGTTGAATAAAAACGGGGAGAGGACTGCCCCTTGCGGGGTGCCTCTGGGCCCGAGATCAAACGTCCTTGAGCCTAAAGCTCCTAGGCGAATGGTAGCTTTTCTCTCCTTAAGAAATGAGCTCATGTACTTGTAAAAATGTTCTCCTAGACCCGCTTCTTTAATTGAATAAAGTATGTGAGAGTGTTTTACCTTGTCGAAGGCCTTTTCGAGGTCCAGTGCCAGAACAGCTCTAGTGCCTCTGGAGGCCTTGTCAATGATCTTGTGTTTTAGAAGAAGCATTACATCCTGGGTGGACATGGAGGGCCTGAATCCAATTTGATTAAACGGAAAAAGATTCTTTTCCTCTGCGAACTTAGTGGCCCTATTGAGGATGACGTGCTCAGCGACCTTCCCTACACACGAAGTGAGCGAAATCGGCCGGAGCGAGCCGAGCTCCAAGGGTTTCCCCGGCTTCGGGATGAGGATTACGGTCGCGTTGCGCCACTCCAGTGGTACCTCGCCGGTCTCCCATACCTCATTGATTTTGTTCGTGAGGAGCTCGATGTCCCCGTCATCCAAGTTCTTTAAGAGTTTGTTAGTGATCCCATCGGGACCCGGAGCTGATCTGCAATTGAGCTCGTATAGTACCTCTCGCACCTCCGCGCACGTGAAGGGGGGAGCCAAGGGGGGCCCGTTCCGTTCTCATGCGTTGCAGGCGGGGTAGTCATTGTGTGAGCCGGGTTCTATACAGAGATATCGCAATGCGAGTTCATCTGTAATCTGTGCCTCTGTAAGGCCAGAGTTCTTCAAGTTGTGGATAAGTCTATCGATTGTAAGCTGCTGATTGGCTTTGGATTGTTTGTCCCCAAGTAGATGCTTGAGGAGGTTCCATTTCGCTCCGCTCCTCATTTCCCCGTCGACAGCATTGCATACTTCGTCCCACTGCTGCCGAGCGAGCGTTTGACTATGCTCATCTATCTGCCTATTAAGTTCAGCGATCTTTTTTCGTAAGCGTCGGTTTAGTTTTTGTGTTTTCCATTTTGCCTGTAGTGCGTTTTTGACTTCTAGCAGGTGAGCTAATCGACTGTCCATGCGCTCTACGTCTCTGTCGGTCTCCACTTCCCTAGTGGAAGTAGCAACGTCTTCTTTAAGGCGAGTGAATAATTCCCCTAACGAGCTATATTTAGTCTCGTCCTGCTTTCTGATATGTCTATAGAGGTCCCAGTCCGTAACTCTGAATTTTCTGAGCGGCGGTGATGAGATTCTTATCGTGAGGCTGATAATATAGTGATCACTGCTCAGATTCTCATGTAGATTGGTCCATACAGGATCCTCCGCATTCTTAACCATGGTCAGGTCTGGCGTGGTGTTCCTGCTGACCGAGTTGCCAATTCTGGTGGGGTATCTTGGATCGATGACCAAGGTGAGACCACAAGCTGCGATCTGTGCCGCGAGGGCCTTACCCTTGGCGGTATCCTTGATATAACCTCAATCTTGATGGTGCGCGTTAAAGTCCCATGCTATAATGAGCGGTCGATCGCCTGCAATTTTACATGCTTTCTGGAAGAGAGCGTGAAATGTCTGCCTTCTGTCGGCTGGCGAGCTGTAAACATTTAGAATGGAAACTGATTGTTTGAGTTTAGCGTTTGCGATAAGCTCGATCATGATGTGTTCGACTTTCAAGTCCGGCCTAACGTCGTGACGTAAATAGGCGAAATTCTTTGAGACGAATGTCGCTACTCCCCTTTGCCCTCCAAAAAGTGCGCTTCAGCACGATAGTCACGAAGAGCGATAACTTCGGTAAGCGTTTCCTGGAGGAGGATTACTGCTGGCCTTTCGGTAGCAGAGTTAAGTAGTTGGAAGACTGCTTTCCTTTTGCGAAAGCTGACGCAATTTCCATTGCCAGATGACTACAGGTTTTCCCGCTCAATTTAATCCAAGCGCCAGCCAATTTAATCCAAGTGCCAGCAAAATCAGCTGGCACTTGGATTAAATCGGCTGGCGCTTGGATTACATTGAGCGGGAAAACCTGTAGATTGCTTGCGTTAGCCATTTTACTGACGCGGTGGGGGGCGTGCCAAGCAGCACGCGCTGCCTGTCGGATTCTAAAATTTGGAGCCTCGCGGTGTGCTCGTTCAGTTGCAGCTTGATGGGGCTAATTTCGGCAATTATGTCCGTTCTCAGCTTGTCAAGCAATTCTGTGATGCCCGAGACGTTAAGCGTCTCCTCGTCCATGGGCTCGGGGCCCGCCCTGCGTTTCGCGCCTCTGTTGAGAGACGCAGTGGCTGCGGTAGCTTGGCTGCCAGACGCGCGTTCTCGCTGCTGCATTTCTTGCAATAGTGACTTAATATCAGATAATTCCTTTTTAATAGACGCGTTCTCGCGCGCTAGTGATTGTATTTTGTCTAGCGTTTGCTGTGGCAGTTGCCCTTGTTGCGCGGGGGGCACGGGTCTCACCTGTTTCGGCTGCCTTGTCCGCCCAGGTAGGTTGTGAGTTTATCCGGACCCGGGAGCTGTTAGAGCGTTCCGTGGCGGCGTTCCTAGGGGCGGCCGCAGGTGACGTCTTCTTGGGAGCGGGGATTCCCCGGTCTTCAGCGTTGCTCGTTGCATTCGTCTTCTTGTTACCGCTATTCCTTCTTCTTCGACGTCTTCTTACGACGTAGGGAACTTGATACCTGTTCTTGCAGGTTCGGTCCCCGGTGAGATGAGCGTCTCCGCAGTGCGCGCACTTCGGTTGCACACATTCGTGTCCGTTTTCGGTGATCAATGTCCCGCACTGGTCACACACTTTTTCGGTCGGTCTATAGGGCAGACGTCGTGCCTGTGGCCGACTCGGCCGCAGTTGCGGCAAGTGTCTATTTGCCTCTTGTACAGCGTGCAGCGTATCATGTTGGGGCCGCAGCGGACATAGTTGGGCACTTTCATGCCGTTGAACAGTACAATCACGGTAGTTGTCTCTTTTATGCGCCCGACTCCGAGCACCATCGGGTTTCTGGGTGTGACAAAAAGACTTTGCAGTGCAGCTACAGGCAGATCGGCATCAATGGCTCTGACCACGCCTCTACAGGTATTGCCTGGAGGTGTAATGCAAGCTGCGATAGGGTGCCTTTTATCCGCCAAGATTATCTCCTGGACTTTGCAGTATGCACTGGCGTTCGATTCGGAGGGTGTGCTTATAACGAAGATATTCTGCATGGCATTTGCATACACGATGATGATATATGGTGTTTATTGGCGCAAGGGCCAGGTGATGGCCAAAGAGCGCCAATACACGAGACAAAAGATGTGGGCAATGGGTATGGTAACTGGCTGTATATGGGCCTAAAATTCCTCGCGCTAAAGGCGGGTAAAACACAAAGGTATTAAAATAATGAAAGTGACATGAAATGCGTACAGTGAAAATGAGCGGCAAGTGGTTCTGATGATAAAGCTATGGAGAGATGACAGAGCACGAATGTCTCTTCAACGCCCTTGTGTCCAAGGGCACGAGACAGGTGCTTTGTAATGTATCTACCGCAGCAGCGACCTCTCTTCAGAGGTCGTGCTGCAGATTACCAGGGTAGATCACGTGAAAATTACTAACATCTTTTATAAACGCGGACAGTGACTGATGTTTGAAGAGTGGATCCCTACCGATGAACATCGATGGATGAAGTGGTATTTGCTCTCGGTAGGGTAATGGAGAGTGCTTTTTTCTAAGAGTGTGTAGTTCCTTGCACTGAATTAAGAGGTGGAGAACGGTGAGTGGTTCACCACATTTCTCGCACATGGGTGGGTTACCACCGGAAAGAAGGTATGAATGTGTACTGTGTGTGTGTCCTGTTCTTAGCCTTGTAAGTGTTACTTCTGTGTGGCGTGACTTTGATAGTGGCGGCCAATTACCAAGGTGCGGCTTGATAATGTGTAGTTTATTTTCTGTGTGGCTATCCCATGTGCTCTGCCAATAATTTCTGAGCTGTCGTTTAACGAGAGGTTTGAGGTCAAGCGCAGAGATGGATATGGATGTATTGGCAGTGCTTTCGTGGACGGATGCGGCTAGGTGGTCCGCCATCACATTACCTTAGATCTCGCGGTGCCCTGGCACCCAGCACACTACGACATGCTGCCTAAGTGTGTAGATTGTGCATAAAAGTGAGTAAAGCGAGGCAAGGACAGGATTTTTTGTGTTTTTTAAGAGTTTTCAGGGATTTTACCACGCTTAGGGAATCCGTGTAAATTACTGCCTTTTGTAGTTTTATTTGTTTAATGTGTTTGGCAGCCGCCAGTATCGCATATGCTTCAGCGGTGAAGATGCTTGTATCAGGATGCAGTACACCGGCATCCGAAAACGATGGACCGACCGCTGCGTACGACACAGAAGTGTGATACTTGGAGGCATCTGTATAGTATTCAGAAAAATTGTATTTGTGTTGAAGTTCTAGGAAGTACGTGCGGATATGTGCAATAGGCGCGTGCTTCGTGACTTCCACGAAAGTTACATCGCAGTCAATTACGTGCCACTGCCATGGCGGCAGCTGCGCAGCCGGAGCCATCAAACAGTGCTCAAATAGTGGTACACCCATTTCCTCAGCTAAGCCTCTCACACGAAGTGAGTAGGGCTTTCTGAACGAGGGACGGTTGTCAAACAGGACAGAACTCGACAAATCATTGACAGCGGAGTGTGAAGGGTGTGTGGCGGCAGCCAATCCAAGCCGCCAGGCAGCGCCACCCTCCGCTGCTCTCCGGAACCTGCAGAGAACCTGAATAAAACCAGTTGATGTTTGGGATCCACGCCGCGCGGTCGTGTCTGCTTCTCCCGCGCGTACACGCGTCCCAACAGTGGTGACCCGGACGAGGCTTACCGCCTTTTTTCAAGCGATCGACGCCATGGAGACTCCCCCCTGACGCACCGGCCATCTCCGCCGTCGACATCAGGCTTCCGCCGTTTTGGACAGCGGACCCGCAGCTGTGGTTCCTGCAGGTGGAGTCCCAATTCACCGCTCGTCGTATTGCCGCTGAGCTAACGAAGTACCACCACGTGGTCGCCAGCCTCCCACCGGCAATAGCGAGCGAGATACGCGATCTGCTGGTCGCTCCACCTGCAGAGAACGCGTACACAGCGCTCAGACAGCTGCTCATCAGCCGCCTCACGCCGTCAGAGCCTCAGCGACTGCAGCAGCTACTGCACGACACCGAGCTCAGGGACCGGACGCCCAGCCAATTGTTGCGCCACATGAGGCAGCTGTTGCACACGGCCGGCGCAGCCACCACCGATGCCGACAGCAGACTGCTTCGCGAGCTGTTCCTACAGCGACTTCCGGTCAACGTGCGCATGGTCCTCGCCTCGGCTGCCGACAAACGCCTGTCTCAACTCGCCGAGCTCGCGGACTCGGTGCTGGCGGTCGCTCCGCCGTCCGTCGCGGCGCTACAGCCAGACATCGCCGGCGGCGCGCCCACGACCACGCTGCATGACATCCGGGAGCAGATATCCCGCCTCTCCGATACCGTCGCAGCGATGCAGGCCCGCAGCACTCCCGAGGAGCGCCAGCGCCCAGCAGTGCAACAGAGAATCTGCTGGTATCACAGGAAGCATGGCAATGCTGCTCGCAAATGCATTCCTCCGTGCGACTATGCGGGAAACGGGAGCGGCCGGCACTGAGGACGACCAGTGTCGCAGAGGCCTCCGAACGTCGTCCATCGGTGTTTTTTCTCACCGACCGCGACAGTGGCCTTCGATTCCTCGTGGACACCGGCGCTGAGGTGAGCGTGCTGCCGGCTGGGTCCACCGATCGCCGTGTCCCCAGTGCGTCCCCGCTTCAGGCGGTCAACAACACAACCATCGCCACCTACGGACATCGCTCGCTGCCACTCGATTTAGGCTTGAACAGAACGTTCCGGTGGATTTTCATCGTGGAAGCAGTGAAGTTCGCCATCTTGGGTGCGGACTTTCTTCGGCATTTCGGCCTTCTCGTCGACGTGCGCAACCGCCGCCTTCACGATCCCGTGTCGCAGGCAACTGTGCAAGGCAATCCCTCGCACCACCCTCCGCTGAGCCCCACTCTGCTCGGGCCGTCCGGTGCAGAACGTTTTACTCGCATTCTGCAGGATTTTCCCGAGTTGACGACGCAGCCGCCAGCCAGCGCCGCGGTGAAGCACGAGGTACGCCATTACATCGCCACCAGCGGCCCACCCGTGCACGCGCGGCCTCGCCGTTTGCCTCCAGAGAAGTTGAAGGTCGCACGACAGGAATTTGAACACATGATGGAGCTAGGGATCATCAGACCCTCGTCGAGCGCCTGGGCATCTCCACTTCATATGGTGCCAAAGTCAACGCCGGGAGACTGGCGACCATGCGGGGACTATAGGGCGCTGAACCAGGTAACGACTCCAGACAGATACCCGGTACCGCACATACACGATGTCACGACGAGGCTTCACGGTGCCACTATCTTCTCGAAGATCGACCTGGTGCGGGCATACCATCAGATTCCCGTTGCCCCGGAGGACGTCCCGAAGACCGCCATCGCAACGCCTTTCGGACTTTTCGAATTCCTCCGAATGCCATTCGGACTCCGAAACGCGGGTCAGACATTCCAGCGGTTCATGGACGGTGCTATACGCGGCCTCAACTTCTGCCACGCCTATCTTGACGACTTGCTAGTCGCCAGCAGCACTCCGGAAGAGCACGTGAATCATCTGCGCATCGTCTTCCAGCGCTTAGTGGAACATGGCGTGGTCGTGAACATGGCCAAATGCGAGCTTGGTGTGCGACAACTCTCGTTTCTTGGACACGTCATCTCCGCCTCAGGAGTTCTTCCTCAACCCAACAAGGTTGAAGCCGTGCAAGGATTTCCGCAGCCGACCGCCAAGCGCCAGCTTCGGGAATTTCTGGGTTTGGTAAACTTCTACCGCCGTTTCATTCCCCGCTGCGCCCAGATCCTTCAACCTCTTCACGACCTGCTGGCAACTTCACGAAATGGCTCGGACACCCTCTCCTGGTCTCAAGAAGCAAAAGAAGCCTTCTGCGAGGTCAAGGACGCTTTGGCAAACGCCGCACTGCTTGAATACCCCAGGTCCGGTGTCCCGCAGAGCGTAATGGTGGATGCCTCCGATACAGCCGTTGGGGCTGTATTACAGCAGCTCGTTGGGGGAATCTGGCGCCCGATTTCCTTCTTTTCGAGGAAGCTAACAACACCTACCGAGCGCCGCTACAGCACCTTCGGGAGAGAACTGCTGGCCGTGTACGCTGCCATACGACATTTTCGCCATTTCCTGGAAGGTGTAGAGTTTTTCGTCCTCACCGACCACAAGCCGCTTACTTATGCATTGCGCTCGCTAAGCTCCGACGGTGGAACGCACACAGCACGTGAACGGCGCCAAATGTCCTATATATCAGAGTTCACGACTGATATCCGCCACGTCAAAGGCGGCGACAACGAGGTAGCGGACGCCCTCTCACGGAATCCTGTGAACGCCATCATGCCCACACTACAGGTTGATCTTCCCGCTTTGGCAGCCGCTCAACGTGAAGATGACGAACTGAAACACTTGTTGACCGCGACCACTGCCCTGAATCTTGAGTGGATCCCAGTTCCCGGATCCGAGGACAAGGTTTGCTGTGACACAAGCGTCAGTAGAACTCGCCCGTTCGTGCCCGCGAGCCTCCGTCGCCATGTGTTCGAGTCCTTGCACAGACTGTCTCATCCGGGGATTAGAGCCACCCAAAGACTGGTGACGGCAAGATTTGTCTGGCCGGGCGTAAATCGGGACGTCCGACGCTGGGCACGCGAATGTGTAGCTTGCCAGCGCTCTAAGATACAACGCCATACCTCGACAGCACTGGGAACACTCCCCACTCCGGATTCTCGCTTTGATCATGTCCACCTGGACATCGTCGGCCCACTGCCACCCTGCCACGGACAGGCTTACCTGCTGACCTGTGTCGACAGGTTCACCCGCTGGGCGGAGGCCATCCCTATCGCGGACATCACTGCCGAGACGGTTGCGAGTGCTTTCCTGTACCACTGGGTAGCCCGTTTCGGTGTGCCCTCCACGATAACAACAGACCGCGGCCGACAATTCGAATCAGCTCTTTTCACTGCCATCAGTCAGCTCATGGGCACCTCACGCATACGCACGACAGCGTACCACCCCATGAGCAACGGCATGGTGGAGCGCTTTCACCGCCAGCTGAAGGCTGCGCTCACGGCAACGGAGGAACACAACTGGGTGGAGGCCCTCCCACTCGTTCTTTTGGGTATAAGGTCCACCTTGAAAGAGGACATTGGCTGCAGCGCCGCTGAGCTGGTCTACGGCACGACACTCAGGCTGCCGGGAGAGCTCTTTGCGCGCGGCTCAGAGGAGGCATCCATAGCTTGCAGCGACTATGCACTTCGCCTACGCAACGTCATGAGCAAACTGCGCGCGGTACCTCCACGGCCTCCAGGGTCGCGTGCGGTGCACGTCGACCCACATCTAACATCGTGCCCATATGTGTTTGTACGACACGACGCGGTTCGGCGACCTCTTCAGCCACCCTATGATGGGCCGTTTCAAGTCCTCCGCCGTGGCAACAAACAATTCACAATCAAGAGAAACGGCCGTGAGGAGGTCGTGTCGTTGGACCGCATCAAGCCAGCACACATGGACCGTGACGATGCCGCGCTGCCTCCACTAAGGGAATCATCGCCAGGACCCCCCAGCTTCAATGCCAGCCCAAGTCCACGAGGTGCCCTCCCGGCTGACGCACAGCGGGCGGCTATCAAGAGCACCCACTCGCCTGGACCTTTAACGAACACTGTACTTTAACTACGTTCGGCAACTCACTAGGGGGGGGAGTGCTGTGGCGGCAGCCAAGCCAAGCCGCCAGGCAGCGCCACCCTCCGCTGCTCTCCGGAACCTGCAGAGAACCTGAATAAAACCAGTTGATGTTTGGGATGCACGCCGCGCGGTCGTGTCTGCTTCTCCCGCGCGTACACGCGTCCCAACAGGTGTTCCTCGTCAGCATTCACTTTGAGAAAATACGCAAAAGCTCAGCGCCGTGTTGTGTCCTCTTCTCGTCCCGTGTTTAGCGCTGTTTTCATTCTTCGTCTACCATGCAGCACCAACCAGCCCAATCAAGCACATTGTTAACGGCAAAAGCTATGTAAGATCTCTGAAAGTGGAGCGACCACTCGTTCGAATCAACGTAGAGGCTTTCTACGGGGGTCGTGCGAAAAGCCCCAGTAGAAAGGCGGATACCTAAATGATGGACCGGGTCAAGCATCTTCAAGGCGCTTGGTGCCGCAGACTGATACATTATCGCCCCGTAGTCAAGGCGCGTGCGTATGAGGCTTTTATAGAGATTTATGAGACACTTCTTGTCACTACCCCACGCAGTGCGTGACAGCACCTTCAGAATATTCATGGTTTTTAAGCACTTATTCTTTATATACTTGATGTGTGGAATGAAGGTGAGTTTGGTGTCCAGGATTAGGCCTAAGAATTTATGTTCAGTCTTTACGGACAGACGTTGACCATGCAGGTCAATATCAGGATCAGAATGAATGCCTCGCTTTCTGGAGAATAAGACGCACGTGATTTTTTGTGGGTTCAGTCGGAACCCGTTTCCCTCGGCCCATTTGGAAATTTTGTTTAAACCAAGCTGAACCTGCCGCTCGCACAGTGCAAGGTTAGAGGATTTGAAGCCAACTTGGACATCATCCACATATGTGGAATAGAACATGTTACGCGGGATGAACAGTCGCAAGGAATTCATTTTGATAATAAAAAAGAAAAATTACACCATCTCCCGCTAAAGGGAACCATGTGTAGATGTGAAGCAGCGGGCGCTAACGCTTACACTGGCGGCGGCGTTGACGCTGGCGCTCATCGCAGCGTTGCGCAGGAGAGAAAACTGGGGAGGCGCAAAGCAGGCAGTGATGGAGCAGTTTTTCCTACTAGAACATGCCAATCGCTGCTAATGGGCAATGAGAGACAGAAGACTCCGACTGGACACAGAGACCCACACTCCGCTTTTAGTTAACGCGCACGCTGCGAATTTTTATTGTTCAACAACGCACAGGAGAAATCTCCCACCGGCACCACCTTGGAGGTCAAGATCCATTGCTATATATACGGGATGGCCAGTGAACGGTTGTGCAGCGCGAGCAGTCGGTTTTTTCAACCAAGAAACTCGCTAGCAGACGCTGCCTGCGTCGGCGTCGCGAGGCGAGAGAGGGAGGAGCGTAGGAGAGGAGAGAGAGGGGGTGACACGCATGCGCAGTGGGAGTGTGAACGCCGTGGGCAGGGATGCGTAGAGGAGAGAGGGGGGAGCGTAGGAGAGGAGAGAGAGGGGGGACGCGCATGCGCAGGGGGAGTTAGACGCCGCGGGCAGGGATGGAGAGAGGGGGGGGAGTGTAAGAGGGGGAGAGAGGAAGGGAGGCGCATGCGCAGTGTGGGTGTGGTTGCCGCGGGGAGGGATGCCTAGAGGAGAGAGGGGGAGAGGAGGTTTTTTTATTTTTATTTTTTTTAACTGTTTGCGCATGCGCAGTAAGGGTGGGCACGCGGCACACCACCACCACCACCACCACCACCACCGGATTAAGCTTCGCCATAAGATGCTTCACATCTAAAAGTGTACAGCTTAGTACACCACCTTGCGGAACTCCTGTTTCTTGGACAAATGTTCGGGATACGACATTTCGTACATACGATTGTCGTACATTCGGGACACGGAATGTACGACAATCGTACATTCCGTGTTCGAGTAGGCAAAGTAACTTTCTATTATGGTCAGCATTCTACCGCGCACACCAAGGTGGGACAGGTCCCTTAATATTCCAAAGCGCCATGTTGTGTCGTAAGCCTTTTCCATATCGAGGAACACAGAAAGATAGAATTGTTTGTGGACGAAAGCGTCTCTTATCTGTGCCTCGATACGTACCAGGTGGTCAGTGGTGGATCTACGTTCTCGAAATCCGCACTGGAATTGGTCGAGTAATTTGTTCGCTTCCAGGAAATGTATTAAGCGGCAGTTTACCATTTTTTCGAAGACTTTACAGAGGCAGCTTGTAAGCGCGATGGGCCTGTAGCTAGTGACAGAGGATGGATCTTTGCCTTGTTTCAAAATAGGTATCACGATAGCCTCTTTCCAGGAAGCAGGGATCTCGCCAGAAAACCATATTGCATTGTAGAGGGAAAGCAGTGTTTTTTGTGTTTCGTTCGAGAAGTGGTTTAACATCTCGTATACAATGCGGTCAGAACCTGGGGCAGATTCGCTGCAGCAGCCCAGTGCTGCCTGCAGCTCTGCTAATCGGAAAGGTTCATTGTAGGGTTCATTATTTCTAGATTTCTTTTGCAACCTCTCTCGCTCCACTCTCGCTTTATGCCTTTGGAATGTTTCAGAATAATGTGTGGAACTTGAGACGAATTCGAAGTGTGCTCCCAGAGAGTCAGCTTGGTCTTCCAGGCTTTCTCCCTGGGTGTCGACTAAGGGCACCGAATAAGCTGGTTGACCTTGTACTTTCCTTACACTATTCCATACTTTACTCTCATCTCTATAGGAGTTTATGCGAGCAATAAACTTCTGCCAGCTTTCCCTTCTGGCCTGGCGGCGTGTTCTCCGGCCTTCCGATTTAACCTGTTTAAAATTAATAAGATGTTCTGCTGTCGGAGAATCACGCAGAAGCCCCCCACGCTTTATTCTGTTTTTTGCGAGCCTCGCGGCACTCGTCGTTCCACCAGGGCACACGGCGTTTCCCTGGCACCCTGGTTACTTGAGGTATACATTTAGAAGCGGCATTGACTATAAAATTGGTAAGAAAAAAACTCTACAGCAGCGTCGATACTTAAAGAAGCCATGTCCGCCCACGAGATATTAGTAGTCTTGTGAAACTCCTCCCAGTTAGCTCTGTCTAGCTTCCACCGAGGAGCCTGGGGTGGAGATTCGTTTTGTGTTTGTGTTTGGAGGAGTATTGGGAAGTGGTCACTCCCATAAGGGTTTTTAACCACCTTCCCAGTTAAAATCAAGTAAAATGGATGGAGAGATGATGCTAAGATCTATAGATGAATACGATTTGTTTGCAAGGCTAAAAAACGTGGGATCTTTTTTGTTGAGTAAACATGCGCCGGTAGAAAACAGGAAATTCTCAATGAGGCGGCCTCGCGCGTCGGTGCGAGAGTCGCCCCACAGGCTGCTGTGCGCATTAAAATCGCCGAGAACGAGGTAAGGCTCGGGCAACTCATCAATAAAAGATTGGAATTCGTGTTTGTGTAGCTGGTAGTGTGGGGGTATGTATACTGAGCAGATAGTGATGAGTTTATTTGCTATTATAGCTCGAACGGCTACTGCTTCCAGTGCCGTTTGGAGCGGAAAGTACTGGCATGCTACGTTTTTGTCAAGTATAACTGCAACACCGCCAGATGATGCGAGAGCATCTTGGCGGTCTTTGCGAAAAACAACGTACTGACGGAGGAAATTTGTGTGTGTTGGATTTAGGTGTGTCTCCTGGACACACAGCACCTTAGGACGAAATTTGCTAAGGAGTTCTTTTATATCATCGAGATTGTGCAAGAGTCCTCTAGCGTTCCATTGTAATATGTTGTCCATGTTGGATGTGTGTGTGTGCTGTGTGTCGCAAAAGAGGAAAGTGGTTTATTTTACAGAGCCTTTGTCAGGCCCTGTAATGAGCGTTTTGTCTTTTTTGGAGCGGTCGAGAGGTTCTCGCCGCTCCTTAGGCGCCGGCTGCGCCGGTGAACTAGAAATGTCCATCGCGTCTGCCGAGGCGACAGACAGGCGCTCTACCGAGCGGGGTTTGCGAAGGGTAGGCTTCGTCACGGAGGACGAAGCCTTCGACCCCACCTGGCCAGAGGTCGAGGGGACCTCTTTGGCTTGTGCGCTGCCCTGGCTGCTGCCAGGGTTCGCAGGGACCTTCGGTGGGGCCGATTTCGGGGAAGGCGGGGCAGCCGAGGCTGCTCCCACCATGGGGGGCGGGTGGCGTTTGCCTCGACACGCCAGGCGTGGTCCGGGGCATCGCCGGAGGCCGTAGTGGTGCTGCCCCCCCCTCGCGCCACTTCGGCGTACGTGTTCCCTGCAAAATGCGGGGAAACACGCTGCCTCGCTTCACGGAAGCTGATGTTAAGCTTGATTTTTGTCGTTAGAATTTCTTTTTCTCTCTTCCAGGCCACGCAGGACCTGGAATAAGCGGGATGATCACCATCACAGTTGGCGCAGTGGACTGGTGAATTACATTCATCGTCTGCGGAGTGTCCTGTGCTGCCGCATTTTGCGCATGTAAGCTGCCCTCGGCAACTCTGACAGCCATGGCCAAACCTCTGGCACTTGAAGCAGCGCCGCGGGTTGGGTATGTACGGTCTGACTGGTAGTTTCAGGTATCCTGTTACTATTTCAGTGGGAAGTGTTGTAGTTCCGAAAGTAAGTATGAGGTGTTTCGTTGGAATTTCTTTGTTATCTCTTCTTATTTTTATGCGCTGCACCTGAATGACGCTCTCTTCTTTCCAGCCTGTCAACCAGTTCTTCGTCGGATAGTTCCAGTAGGTCGCCATCTGATACGACACCCTTGACGGTGTTCAAAGTTCGATGTGGGGTAATGGTGATGGGTTGATCATCGAATGCTGTTAGGTTTCGTAGCCTCTGGTATTGCAGATGGTCTTTCAATTCAAGGAGTAGGTCACCACTGGCGGTTTTGGTGGCTTTGTAGCCTGCGCCCAGTGTTTCCATGAGGCACTTGGATACTAGGAAGGGTGAGATGTTTCTGGCCTTCTTTTCTGTACTGTCGGAATGAATTACATGATATTTCGGGAAGTTGTCTTTTTTAGTCGGGAGCAGTTCGAAAATGGCATCGGTGCGCCACCTCTTCGAGGGGCGATCATTTCGGAAGGGGGGTAGGAGATCCCATGGATAATGTTTCTTATTCGGCAGCCATGCCAGCCGCCCACCTCCGAGCCCAACGAGGGGACGCTACGAGACACGGAGGAAACGTAAGCGCCAGCTGTACATGGCCGCTATAACCTAATATGTCTACCCAAGGTTGGATGTCGACACCAGGTTAACCCTTGCCGCCAAGAAATGTGGAAGTAAAAAGAAGTGAGGAGAAGACAGGAAAGATTGAAAGTGAGAGAGAAAGACGAAGCTGTAGGGAGAGAAGGAGACAGGAAAAGGCGACTGCCGATTTCCCCTGGGTGGGTCAGCCCAGGGGTGCCGTCTACGTGAAGCCGGGGCCAAAGGGGTGTGTTGCCTCTGCCGGGGGGCCTTAAAGGTCCAAACACCCGGCGTCGGCTCAACCCCCCAGGATCCCCTTTTCCCCGGACACGGCTCAGCCACGCACGGCTAAACGTGGGAGAGAGTCGAAACCCCCCCGTCGGCTCGGGTCCGTGGTGACGCCGCTCACCAAACGCCTGCTCGCGCAGACGCCCCTGCGGGGATTTGCATACACGATATCCTCCTCGGCTGCCACCGGGGGCAGCCTGACAGCCAATAAAATGGCTTGCGTGACCTTTAACTGACTGCATTTTCGCACGTCCAGCCCTCCCCCCGGGCGGACGACCACTCGAAAGTGGGATTTGGGCAGGCGCGGTAGCCTGGAGGCTGCGGCAACCTTTCTCAGCTGGCCAGCTTTTGTGGCGCCAACGCGGGCACCATTTGCCTAGCCGTGAGCGTCTCGTTCTCGACGCGGGTTTTAGCCGCGTTCCGCTTTCTGTGAGCGGTAATCCAGCCGTTGGACTCGGCGTCCTCTTTGGAGATCTGCTCTCCATCTACCATTGCATGGTCTGCTTCCTGGGCCGGCCGAAAGAGCGGCCGCGCGTCCCGTCTTTCTTCGCTGCGGCAGCCGATGTCGTGCTAAACCTAAATAGGCCTAACCCACGGTGTCGGAGAAAGGACCCACAAAAGAGGTTTCAGCGGACCTACCGTGATAAATGCGGTATCCAGGTGCTGCTTGGAACTTGCCGGAGTTGTTCCAGTATAAATGTTGGAGGGGGAAGCACATTGGACCCAGTAGATCAACGTCGGTTGGCGGAGCCCATGCAGACACGTCCGCACGCCACAGCGCCACCTAGTGGACCTTCGCTTATAACTGTGGTTCACCTGAACAATTTTAACATTGATAACTGTATCTATGTTTACTAAGCTTCGCGTTAATTTGGTACAACTGTAACCAGTACATCAAATATGACAAAGTCTTAAGATTAACCGGGTTGTGATTTTCAAGAGAACTCTCATGTTCAGCGGGTCTGATCCTCTAGAAGTGTACACAACCTTCTTGCCTTTGCCGTCACTATGTTGGTATTACTCTCGAGAAGTCCCTGCGGTGATAACTTCAAGTATTTGCATGTACCTATCAAGCGCAGCACAAACAGCACAATTGGGCGACATGGCTCAGTGATACGGATATTGCAAGCTCAAATTACGATTCACTTCGTTATTGTCATGGTCATTGACCGTAGCCAGTTTCTAAAGTTATAAAATGTGAACTAATCCTAAAGGGGTGCTGACACAAAATTTCGCGGCCGAGACAGCCTGCGGGTTCGATTCCTGTGAACATGTGTACATCATCTGCAAAATATCAACAGCGAACATAGCTTGGAAGGTTTTTAAAATTATTTTGAAGTTTGCCTGAGCGATCGACTCCCTCGCGCTGCTGACACTCGCAAAGGGGACCTAGGTGACCCCTCTACTTCCCTCACGTGACCATGCTACAAGTTATGACGTCATAGCCGCCATTTTTAATTTTTGCCGCGTTCGCTCCAGCACACGACTCGAACCACGCGGAAGTGCGTCACAGTTCTGTGTGCTGACGTGATCGAGCTCACGTGATCAACTATCAGAACCTGCTAGGTGGTGATAGTTGCACCCGGAGGCTTGTCGTTTTTGAAACCGAAACTGACACTGGTCGCTAATGAGGAGCCTATATTTAATTATCTGGCGCGCGTTGCAGCAAACGATGTGTGGTGTCATCACTAACAGGCCCCCAGGAACATATTGCAGCAAAAAAAAAAAAAAAAAAAAAAAAAAAAAAAAAAAAAAAAAAAACGCGAGGCCAAAATTTATGTCAGTACTCCTTTAAAAAATACGTGAGAGCGTGTTCGGTGTTGCTCACACACACACACACATAGAGATTTATAAATACATGAATAGGTTGCTTAATACGATGTTGCACCTGCACACACTGTTAAGCCACTTGGCACATAGTTACATGAAATCTCCGAAGGCAAGTGGGCCTCTACCATGGCCTGAAATGCCTTTGATTTTGCATTATTTTTGTCTTTTCTCCTTACTCCCATTATTAACCTTGCAATAGGTTTTTCAAGCTTATAAGGCTGCAATAGGGGCTAGTTGGCATAAGGGATCGAGCACGCGTCTTTCAGGTCAGAATCGAAACAAGATGTCGACGAAGCACCACGTATCAAAGCAGCTGTGGGCAATCATAGTTATACCCTCCTATGTGCGACTGCTTTTCCTCATGAGCTCATCAAACAGCCAGCCATCGCTGGCAACCATAGTGTACTCAATCGGTCTAGCTCCCTCGAGCGCGCCCAGGAGTTCGCACCGTTGCGCAAGTAAGACGGAGGGCGCGGAATACTTGAGATCTGCTTCGTCAGGTGCCGCCACACACTACAAGCCCTTCTCATTATATTCTCCTGTACGTCGACAATCTGCAAAGACATGCGGACGAACAGAAATTACTTGATAAGTAGTCAACGAGAAGCATAAACTTGGGCTACGTGGTTGCGCCTTCACGGGTGAAGTTGCAGCTGCAGGCGCGTGGATTCTGGCGTTCATTGGACAGCGGGAGCCCGACACTCACTGCAGCGAAGAAGTGAACGGGTTAAAGATTGCCCCTGTCAAAAACTTGCGGACTTCATAGTCTCAGAAGAATTTATGCTGATGCTGCACGTTCGAATCCTAAATGCTTCATTGCAACCTCTGTTTTGAGTTCCTGTTATATCTCGGTTTGTACAACACTGCTTCCAAAATTGAGACGAATTGACACATGCACTACCTCATAAAAACTTGGTGATGGTACAAATAAATTTGGGTAGTTTTGTGCTGTCACAGTGCTTTTACAAATTAGTGAAAATGATTTCACCTGAGTGGTCTTCGTATAGTGAAAAAATTACACCATCTCCCGCTAAAGGGAACCATGTGTAGACGTGAAGCAGCGGGCGCTAACGCTTACAGTGGCGGCGGCGTTGACGCTGGCGCTCATCGCAGCGTTGCGCAGGAGAGAAAACTGGGGAGGCGCAAAGCACGCAGTGATGGAGGGGTGTTTCCTACTGGAAAAATTCGCAGCGTGCGCGTTAACTAAAAGCGGACTGCGGGTCTCTGTGTCCAGTCGGAGTCTTCCGTCTCTCACTGCCCATTAGCAGCGATTGACATGTTCCAGTAGGAAACACCGCTCCATCACTGCGTGCTTTGCGCCTCCCCAGTTTTCTCTCCTGCGCAACGCTGCGATGAGCGCCAGCGTCAACGCCGCCGCCAGTGTAAACGTTAGCGCCCGCTGCTTCACATCTACACATGGTTCCCTTTAGCGGGAGATGGTGTAATTTTTTTCAACCAAGAAACTCGCTATAGCAGACGCTGTCGGCGTCGCGAGGAGGGGGGAGCGTAGGAGAGGAGAGGGGGGGGGGGACGCGCATGCGCAGTGGGAGTGTGGACGCCGCGGGCAGGGATGCCTAGAGGGGGAGAGGGAGGAGCGTAGGAGAGGAGAGGGGGGGGACGCGCATCCGCAATGGGAGTGTGGACGCTGCGGGCAGGGGATGCCTAGAAGAGAGAGGAGGGGAGCGTAGGAGGGGACAGGAGGGGAGGCGCATGCGCAGTGAGGGTGTGGTTGCCGCGGGGAGGGATGCCTAGAGGAGAGAGAGGGGGAGAGGAGGTTTTTTTATTATTTTGAAAGGGTTTGCGCATGCGCAGTAAGGGTGGTGACGCGGGACACCAGCACCACCGGATTAAGCTTCGCCATAAGATCCTTCACATCTAAAACAATAGTTGCCAGTTTAGAGTCAACAGAAGCCTGTATGTATGTAAGAATTGTTGAAAGCTCAAAGTACACACTTCAGTTTCATACCACAGAACACACCACACAACAAAGCCGTGCATGGTGTGTGTTCTTTCCAGTGTTTTCATTTACTGCAGTTTTACCATGGATGCTAAAGTAACTTGCATTACTTAAACGCACTACTTAAAATTGCTTTAGTCACTTAATTTATATTATTGGGCTCAAATATTGCCCATTGTGTCATCACACTAGGCCTTTTGAAGTGTTCGGTTCCATTCAGAACCACGGCATGCATTTAGTATTGAACATTTATTATGCAGGTCGTCTGCTGCAAGAGTTCGTCTCTCGGACGACGACCCTGTTCAGCCTACGCATGATGACGTTCAACTTGCACCAGCTGCTACACCTTGCATCTGCTGTGGAATGCTTCGGGCCACTATGGGCGCATTTGGCATTTGTGTTCGATAGTGGCAAAGGAGGACTGCTGAGGGCAATAACGGGAGAAAAAAGGGGTGCCAAAGCAGGTTTTAGAGAGGTTTGTGATGATCCAAATATCGTCACAACACTCAATTTTTTCTTAACTAAGGCAACAAAATTCACTTTTCTTGGTTATCCGAAAATTTTGGCAGTCACATGTATTGACGCAGTGCCATTTTTTGCAAATCCTGACCCTGTGCCCTAGTTGACAGCAGAAGAAATCAGTCTTACACTCAGTGTTTATGCCTGTCAGTGCATGAACATTTTTCGCTTTTCTTTCAAGACAACTATTTTGCATAGCAGGCGGTGTAAGAGGGCAAAGAAGAGTTATGCCAACACTGTGCGAACAGCCGAAAATGACTATTTTGTCATCGAAAGGATTTTTGGTTGTCCATGCAGGACTCCTCGCTCAATGCTGAAAAAAAAATCGTTCTTTTGTTCTTTTGTGCAGAAGGATAGTATCCATTGAAAATAATGTGAAGCCGCCTGACCACCTTAAGGAGTTTTTTCTTCTTTCACTGGTGTCTACTCCACCAGTGTTGAAGGTTTCGGATATCGCTGCACCTTGTTTATTGATTGCATTCCCAGTTGATGAAAAAACGTACGTATGTGACTTACCTGACTCTATAGACCTATTCCATGTTTGTAAACAGCGGTAGGCGCCGTCGACATTATGGGAAAAGTTATAGCGACGTCCGGCTTGTAAGCTCCGCCCACGGTGTCCGGAGGGAAAGCCTGACTCCGTGCCTCCGCGCCATAAGCGCTGAGGGGCTGCCATGTGCGCCAGTAAGCAAAATGTTGTGAGACGCGACTCGCCACCACATTCAATGTTCCCCGCGAGTGAGTACTTCAGGAGTCTGAGTGCTGCTGCTCAGCAGCGCTACAGCGGGAAGCTGCTTGTTTATGGAGTGCAGTGTCCTGATCCTTACTACATACCAGACAGCGAGTGGGTCCATGATGCCGCGGCGAAGCGACTGTACCCAGCGGTAAAAATGACAAACGTCGTGATTTACTAGCTCTTTTCACCGAGTCAATTCACGCCAGAAAACGTCGAGAATTACAACTCACTACAAGCTTACAACTATTTTGAATTAGGTCAGTGTTAAGGTGCAATTTTGTTTTGGTTGCGCGTGACGCTATCAGCGTCAAAGCGCAAACGTTGCTTGGTCTACCTGCGCAGCAACCCGAGAAGCATTTTGCCGGTGTTCGCTTTTTTCACGATAGGTGAAGTGCAAGGCGCATCGGTTTCCACTGGTGTTTGTGATAGGGAGCCTACATGACCGGCCGTTTTAGGGTGATGTCAGCCTTTGACCCACTACATGCCGCCAACGCACCGCCGCCCGCCAAAACACAATGTTGCCAGACAGCGGCGCCGCGCTATCGTGCCATCTTGGTGCCCGCACTGCGGCTACGCCCGGTTCCGCTTAATCATCGACAATACGGCGCCGAACGCAGCGATAGCGTGTTAAACGCTGCCAGTGAAGCCTGAGAATGCCTGATTGCTGCGTACCGCTGTGCACTAACCACAACAGAAAGGGCTTGCGAATGTTCCGCTTCCAGCGAGCCCGGGCCGACGGCTACTCTGACTCGCTCAAATAAATCGAGACGGCTAGGAGCCCACCAGTGCGTCTCGTATTTGCTCTGTAAGTACTGCGCATTTCGTTCACTGTTTTTTGCTGCAGGACATGTTATATGTGTTTCACGGTGTTCGCGAATGCCATAGATAACCGAAGTTGTCGTTGCTGCGTTCACGCATTGCGAGTAGGCAGCCTACATACGGGACGCGTCCGCGCGTCCACACGGAGACGCGCTCGCTGGTCGTGAGCTGTTGCCTCCCTTGCGTGAGCTCGCGTCAGCGTCGCTCAGCGTTACGTCGCAAGAGCTCAGGGGAGCGGCGGTTGGGACCAAAATGGCGGCGCACAGAAAACTATGCTAGATTTGGTGGAAGCTGGCAACAGCGTGCCCCATTACCCGCTGGTTTTGGCTGAGTTTCTTGAAGGCACTTTTTGAAGATGTCTCCACCCTAAAACGGCCGCTCATCTAGGCTCCCTAGTTTGTGACACAGACGAACGCTACACAATTTAAAGCTTCAAAACATCTTTGCAACAGTAATGATTGAGCAGCATTCTACGTGTTCGTGCGATGGGTGCAACGAAAGACGCGTCACTTACATTTTCGTAATCTCGTCCGTTATGAAATGGAACACTCCGTGTACTGTGAACTGTCGTGTTAACGTGCTGCATCGGCGCACCATTGATCTGTGATGTGTGATGGATCGTCCCTAATGTATGGTGTTTATTAAAATAAACCCATGTCTAGCCTTGTAACAATAGCTAATGCGGCAGTATCACGAGGCAATTTCTATCACGATGGAGGCTAATCGTGTTTTGAATTCCTTTAGTCCCCAAGCGAAATTCCCTGCACAAGCAGGGAAAGTATTTCGTTCAAAATGCTTGCCAACAAAACCAATATATTCAGTGATCAACTCTGGTCAGGGATATGCAACGTGACATTTTTCGGTTGCCTTTCGTCACTCTAAGGCTTGGTGTTCTTCTGAACTACTGTCTCGTTTTGAAGTTTTAACTTGCATAGTTGTTTTCGACACCTGCAGGACCTGCACGAAAATGCCGCATATGGAGATCGAATGCCAAGAAGATTCGCATTGTACTATCGGCCGCAAAAGTTCGCGGGATCTCGCGCGTGGCAGAGCGGTGGAAAACTGCATAGGGAACCCAACCTCAAGTTTGCGCAGCGCCGTTCGCTGCCCTAGCGGAGAGAGGGGAAACCTCCGGTCGCTCGGGCGGGTCGCGCTTGCTTGCTTTTCCCATTGCGCGCGCGGAAACGTGTTCTTTGGGGCTTTTATCTAGCATTTTTTCACGCTATGGGCGCCGCTCCTTCGTCATCCTGGAAGCAGGCACGCACTCCTGCCGCATTGTGAGCCGAAAACGGCGCGTCAAGTTCCGCTGTTTCCAATGCAAACATTGCGAGGAAAGCAAAGGCGTGCAGGAGTGGATTATGGCAGTTCGGCGCATTAAGCGATGCTTTTACGGTCTTGTTACTTTGAAGAATTTTTTCGCCGTACACAGTATTACTAAGTATTAACGGGGAGAAACGCGATGGCCGGGTTCATGTGAAAGGCAAGTACTTTTGTGAACCGAAGCTACAGCAAATAGACAACCGCTGTGTATTTCGAGATTGTGAGCTGGCTTTCCGAGTCAACCATTTGTAATGTGAGAGCAGCGGAGTATGTAAGCTTAATACAGCACAGTTTAAATACCGTCCCGTGAGCACTACAAGTGTTTTATTCAGCTGACGGCGGTACATTTCCCGTCGCCGCTCAATGTAAACAGATTTAAGCTCCGAGCTTGCACAGAGCGTTTATATTGGCCTTGCATGCAACACACCGTGATTACTTAGCAGGCTGAGGTATTGCGCTGCTAGGATCGAGTTCGTGGGATCGATTCCCGCATACGGCAGCTGCCTTTCAATGGGAGCGAGATGCAATACCACCGCCTTACTTAGATTTAGGTGCACGTTAAAAAACCCCAAGTGGTCAAAATTAATCCGAAGTCTCCCACCACGGTGTGCCTCCTAATGATATCGTGGTTTCGGCACGTAAAATATTATGCTTAAAAAAAAAAAGAGGCTGCAATAAAATGTTCGATGGTTTCGCGAAATCACACGCGGTTATCAGGGGCAAATCTCGGCGTAACCATAAACATGCGTGATCCCAGTGGATATTGTATAGTACGACTCCTTTTTTTATCCAGCGGCCGTGGTATGACGATGACCAAATGAGCTGTCAAAACAACCGAAACGACATTCGAATCAGCGAACATGATGCGTGATCAGGCGTGGATATTATCCGAAACGAAACACGCCGCTGCAGGAAACATGCATGGTCGATGTACGCATAACAGATTTTCTTTTTTTTTTTTTTTTGCTTGCGCGCATCATTATGCTGTCAAAGGGAGCTGCAAAAAATCCCAAGTGGCATTAAACTTACGATACGACGTTGTTATCACCCGATGCAAACCTCTGCAAAAGTGGAAAATGAACAGTGCGCATTGCTGCCAGCGACTCAACAGGGCAGACAAATTTATCGTCTTCACACTGAGCCCATAATAAATTTGAAGCCGCGCGACAAACTTGGCATCCAAGCAATCGAAAGCCGAGCGCTACACAAACGCACGCGAAAGTATGGTGGTTGTCTGGTGACAGCAGACACGAGTGCCACAATGATTGTGCGTTTTACCGGTAACATAAATAGAGAATTCGCGCACTCACCTCCCTAATTATGTCATAGAAATGTGGCCCTTCACCATCGACACGCTCGTAGCGCTCGCTAAACAGCATCGCCCTTGACGACCTGCTAGGTTTCGCAAAAGTTGTCGATCAACCGCTTTCCTCTGGCACGGCCGCTCGGGGGGGGGGGATCGAGCGGCCGTGCCTCTGGCGAGATTCACACCCTAAAAATCCTTTTTTCTCATTTCTGACATCTTGTCTAAAGTGCTGGACACATGGTGCGAATTCGGATGCGATTTGCCGTACGGCTGTTCGTACCAACAGCCGCATCCGACAGACGTCCAATAGGTTCCAACAGCATGCGGCGCCGATTCGCACGCCGCGCGGGCATCCAACTTGCTGAATGCTGCCGCGCGGCTACCGCTCCGGTCTGGCGGCCCGCAGCCAATGGCAGCACGGGAGCTCGACAAGCGGCGCCACTGGTGGCGCCCGTGCCAACCTGTGCTCCTGTGCCGCTGGTTCGTTCCTCGCCGCTGCGATGGCTCAGATCGTCCTGGTATTTGTGTATATCGCCGTTGTCGGTGGCATGAAAGCGAACAACACATCGCAGCCCTTCGACCCGAGTGACAAGGATATATTTGAGAAACTCAGGCGGGTAAATGCAAGTGCTGTGGTTCTCCGGAGCATCCCAAAACTGGACCCAGAGGAGACGGATTCAGCCTCCGAGGATGAGGAAATGTTCACATTTTTTAGGTAAGAAAATCGGTGTTTTCACACACGTCACGTTTTTTTATTAGCTTAAATATCTGTGCATGTGCATAGGTCATGTTATGAAAAGATTTTTTTGTAATTACAGAACTGTGCTGATGATAAAATTCCATTTTAAAATGCATCATGCACAGTGTGGAAACTGGACATGTACAGCTGGATATTTGTTGCCCACACAAAACTTTAACGAGAAAAAAGGAAAGCAATAAAGCCAGACTTTTATTGATAACAACGGTACGATGCCAGTGAAAGTTCAAAATAAATGTATGTCATGTATTTTAATTGAAGAGATCAAATAATGAATAGAAAAAATTGCTTCAAATAGAATCATAAGTAAATTCTCCCGGTCTTGCTTGAATAATAACATGGTTTCAGTTGGTTCTGTTTCAACATAACTTCCCATTCATGCAGATATTACTGAGGCCTAGGTCATGCTTTGGACATGAAACCCACTTTAGTCAGAGTAATCCACATCATACTGTAAACTCGAGAAAACCATACAGCATGCTGAACAATAGCTCGTTGTGTGATTAAGAACAATCACACCATTATCTTTCAGTGCAAATGAAACAAAAACCAATTAGGGATGTTGCACTGATTTGCATACCAAAAAGTAAATAAGTGCAAGCAAAACTGCACTCCCCCCCCTGCCTGAAAAAAAAAGCAACTAAACATGGTAAACACTACCACAGACATACTGCAGGAACCTATTTTTATGTGGGTCAAGGAAATAATTTTGTTGTGTAGCATAAGTGAGGCCTAAATTATTAACCTTGCTCCACTTCTATTGATCTCATGATCTTGCATTATTAAAGTGTTCTCTCTACATTTTACAATACACAAACTCAAATGTCAGATGTAGAACCACAACCTGCGAATCATTGCATAGTGTTCTCTTTATGCGTAATTTATTTACTAGAAACATTCAGCTGGTGCTCATGTTGTGTTCTTTACAAGTCTGTTCACTGTGCCAAAAAGGGCGCATTATTAAAGCGTGTTTGTCCATTTAGTAACTGGGCAGTAAGAGGAATATTTCAAGTACAAGATATGTATTCAAGGCCGATACACAACATAGTTTTTAAGCAAAGCCATGCAATCTTTCACGTGCCGCTGTACGCAATGTAATATAGCCTCTTTGAATCAACTCACCTAGGAACACCAAGAAATCCAGAAGCACTAAGGAAAGATTTCTCAAAGACATGTTTGTTCCCTTCACAAAAACTGTACGAATCGAGAAGTGCACTAGGGTGTCCTCAAAATCTCCGTTATGGTATGAGGCCAGATATGGAAGGCTCACTGGAACCACCATGCATTAAGGCAATTATTTGTCTGCGGGACATATGTTTCAACTCATGTGTGTTGAATGAAAAACGCTGCACAAAAAAACATGAGGACAATAACAAAAAGGTGTCCTTGTCCACATGAGGACAATAAGAAAAAAGGTGTCCTTGTCCTCGTGTTTTCTGTGCAGTGTTTTTTTTTTTCATTCAGTATATTACACCAACACGCCCACATAAGGCTCCTTCTATTTTTTTTGTAATTTTACCTATTCACGACATAAAGTTTATTTTTATCCAGGTGAGAACTTTCAAGGAAGCTACAAATGTTCAACGTCGCCTGGACAGCATTCTGCAACGCCGACCCCCACCTCCCCCCTAAATGTCGATTCCATCAAGTGGGGCCAGGACCATGAACGCACAGCCAAAGAGCAGTACCTTGAGTTCATGAAGTCGCAGCACCAAGGCTTTCGAGCTGCATGACATTGGCTTTGTGATTGACCGTCACGTATGATCTTAATTTTCATTCAGAATTTGTAGGCCTCTGCGAATATTCACAACGTCCAATGATGGAGGAAGCTTTGTCTTTTATGATGTTGTCCTTAAAACTGAGTATTCGCTATTACGGATTGCGCTATTTTTTCGCATAAGTGCTCAAAAGGTTCTTCGATAATAAGCGAAGAACGTAGTGCTTCGAAAGAAGAAAAGTGGACCACACAAAAATGCGCCCAACCCGCCAGCGACTTGTACCTAGGGCGCTGGAAATTTTACAAGGAGTTGAAGTTCCTGGATGACGTGAAATTTAAAGTGCGCCGTTCAATAATGGGCACAGTCAGCAAGAGATCGCTGAGAGAGACATGGTATGTTTCAGCTGACAAACCGTTACCACGTTCTTCAAATTATACTTCAAGCTGCACCTTGTGCTCTTCATGGGGTTAGATGTGTCCAGTACGGACTGGATGTTTTTGTGGCCATACTCGGGTGAATCCGAATATGCGGTTTTGCCAGTTGCTTTTAGTTTAGTAAAAAAAAAACAGTTTTTACGTGGGGGGAGCGCGGAGGGGCACGGTGATGGTGTGAACCTAGTCCACAATAATTGAACAAAATGACTTAGTTCACATTCTCGTATTAACTTAGGAATAATATGATTTGAAAATGCTTTGATTTTAAGAAGTTAAACAAAGATCTGAAAATTGAATACATTATTTCGGGAAGGTAGTTATTCACTCAAGCCCTTGAATCTTTCTTGGGAGTACATTTACATCCTAGTATCGTAATTATTGCTGTGACTCTGATGTGGCGTTAGGTTGCAGCCTCCTTTGTTGTATGAATATACTGAGACACCGGAAGCGGCTGCCATAGCTGAGGCTCCCACATTTGCTTAGACTATTGCGGTGAACGAAAAAGGCTGGACCACGGAATGTGTACATCTCGGCAACTTCTCCGCACCAAGTACATGCAACCCAATTCAAGCTGCAAGAAAGAAATGACGAAGAAATAACCAATCTGCCGCCAGAAGAAATGTGGACAGAGGGGCAAAAGGTCCTGGAAAAGATACCTGTAAACGTGCAGCCAACACAACCTTCGCAACCTGATGATGCGTGCGATCACTTCGGGAGGCTTTTCGTTGCAAGTATGCGCGCAATTAAAAAAAAAGGTGGCATCTGTAATGTCAAGCAGAAATACTCAGGCTTATGGATAGTTACTATGGACATTTAATAACATACGGGCGGAAAAAAATGTTTGTTTCGATCATTTCAATGGTGGCACTTGCGTTTACTTCCGGGGTTTCTGTAGATGTTGACATCTAGGTGCGCAGACTGCCGCTGCCACGGTACTGCTCCCGTGTCGTTCCATGTGCTCCCATGTGTGTGCAGCACATCCTATCACGCACTGCAGCACCAACAGCACCAATTCTACCACGGGATGCTGGCTGCCCGGATAGCAGTGACCCTACTGGGCTTGCTTCGGCACATGAATCTGGAGCACTGATGACATCACTGCAAAGAAAGTTGTGCAGCACTCGTGCCGCATTCACGATGGCAGTCACCGGCCCTTTGTAGCAACGCATTGATAACTGTGTGGAAGCAACGGAAGCCGTTCGCCAATATACCGAAGGCATTTTCAACCACACGGCGGGCCCTGGATAACCTGAAATGTAAAGCAAATGTTAGACCACATCAGAAATTGCATGACAGAGGAAGTGTCACAAATATGTTATATGCGGACTTCGTTTTTCTCACAAATCAGAAGCCTGCAGAAACGTGCTACAGCGTGTTCGGTCGTGAGCTGCCGGAAGTATGCTTGAGTGTCGTGTTGTTCGTACCTGCTGCAGAGCACAAGCTTTATCGTGCATTCACGGATCACAGGCCTTTCATGTTTCATATTTATGGTAATCGAAATATGACAGCTCAATTTTATCTCCGTGTTCTTGATGCACATTCAGTAGATTGAAGGCCCAATCAATGCAGTGACAGATCTCACTCGCGTCAGCGCAGTATCCATGGCTGCAATAGACCTTCAAGAAATTGTAAGAGCGCAGCGTTCAACATCGAGCTTTGGGACCTCCATTCCTGTCCCGCATCACTAGCACAATTTGTTTGTTTGTTTGTTTGTTCGGGTTTATTGGCGCAAAAGCGACTTAGGCTATGCTGCGCCAAGAGCAGGGTCTGATAGGGATCAAAGATAGTGGGGCAAATCCGGCGTTATTTACAGTCTGTTAAGATAGCCGACTTCACTTAAAAAATTCTTGAC
This sequence comes from Rhipicephalus appendiculatus, assembly GCA_030522465.1. Lineage (NCBI taxonomy): Eukaryota > Metazoa > Arthropoda > Arachnida > Ixodida > Ixodidae > Rhipicephalus > Rhipicephalus appendiculatus. The sequence goes on along the minus strand of JALIZH010012315.1, from coordinate 38,681 downwards.
ATTTGCGAGAGGCACACTAGCACAATTTGGCATGAACCTTTATTCTGCTCGGGCACCGTACCTTGCAATGTGTCAGGGATTTGAATGCAGCCATTTGTTCCATTGTGACTCTGCCAGCAAGACTTTGGGGAGTTTGATTGCACGATTCACTGTAAAGATCGTGCCGCCCAGCATCTAGTCACTTCCTGCTTATGTGCCCGAGTGTCAGCCCTGATATGCGGCTCTCGGCTTACGAGTTCCTTCACTGTCAGTGCTCCAAGACTACACGTACGACACATGATGTCGCCGATTCAATGCTTTTTTCCTTCTGATCAGGTTTACATCAACATTGTTCACCTACTGCCACCATTGGAGATGCTCCCTACATACACACTAGTGCAGAGCGTTGTTCCTATTCGCCTAGAACACTTCGTCTTACAGACATTAAGCACACATTGTGACTGCATTTGTCAGTATCTGGACATCATGCTCAGATGCTCCAGCGGCGAAAAATCGATGAAAGGTCATGAAGGAGCAGTGCTGCTTTATAGCCAAGAAAATTTCAACAGCGCGGGAAAAACACAACCGGACGAAAAAAGAGCTCACACGAACAAGCGCTTGTCCGTGTCCGCTCTCTTTTCGTCCGTTCGTGTTTTTTCCCGCGCTGTTGAAATTCTCTTGGCGACGAATTACGAACTCGCTCAAACACTCACTTTAATTCCTTCATAGCACTTTCTGTCGGAAAAAGTGTTCGTGTCCACAAGTATTTATAGTGGCTGTACTATTTAGCACAGTCACTTCAACGCAATGCGACTGCTCTGTAAATAGCTATAAGCCTGCTACGTTGAATGCCCACAAGTAGCACGAGAAAAACAAGAAAGAGCAGCCATTTGAAGTTTCCCAAGCATTCACCTACCACAGCAATCATCGGAAACTCGCGAACAAGAAATCTTCACCGGCATTTTAACCCGTATGACAAAGCAACACCTGCATTTATAAATCACTACTAGCGAAATAAACACTTCCGTTGTTACTGTTCTCACGGAGGATCTACTTCACTGTTTGCAACACTACGGCCATTTTCGCCACCATGCCTGCCTACTCAAGACCGGTCACAGGCGCACCTCCAGTTGAGCAGCTCTCACGGAAGTTTCGCAAGCGTCCACCTCCCACAGCAATCATCGGAAACTTGCAAACAAAATATCTTCACTGGCATTTCAACCCGTATGACAAGGCAACTTCTGCATTTATTACTATTAACGAAATAAACACTTTCGTTGTTACTGTTCTCACGTAGGACTACTTCACTATATATATATATATATATATATATATATATATATATATATATATATATATATATATATATATATATATATATATAGATAGATAGATATATATGCGTGTGTGTGTGTGTTTCTAAAACGCATCTTTATTATTAAAACAAGCGCCTGTGCTCATTTATCACTGCATTCTCATTTTGCTACCCTTGATGATTCGTATGCAAGTGTGAATCACGTGAAGAGCATGCACGTGCACACCACGTACGTAAGTTCCTTTATATATCACACATTGGGATAGCGAGAAATCGGAAAAGAGGATTAAGCGTGCGAATGCTTTCCGTGGTGAAATATCGATAGTGCTGGAAGAGCAATCCGTAGGCGGCATAACTTCAATTTCTACAGTGCTGAAGTATATCGGTCACGCAGTAGTCTTATGAACAGAATGCCGTATTTCAGGTAGTACATGAGTGCTGTGCCTGTGCGTTTCTTTCTACGTTCTCGTAACTCGAGATTGGAGTCTGCACGGGAGGAAACTAGAGCGCGACGGAACTCCTATTTGCCGCGTCAGCAGTAGCGTAGGGAGAAATATTTTTCTGGGTGTGGTGGGATATCCATACATTATGTTCGTACGCGCATTTGTATGGTACTGAGCCTTGATCCACAAGGTGACAATACGATCTCCGCGCTATTTTGAAGGTACGTTCGTACGTGCTCTCCGTGCGTCGGCGTGCAGGATGTGTTCCGGAGGTCTCTGGTCATCCAAGTCGCGGTACGGATCTCGGAGACAGCGCGTTTTGAAGAATTTTTTGCGCGGACCTTCAAGATGGCTAGCCCGACGATAGCCCACCTCGCGGATCACGCCAAGTTCAGCCCCTGCACCCATTGCGCCAGTGCGCCTCAGTATGGCCGGCACCAGCCGCCAGGGATACCACTTACCAATTAAATGACACGTTAATTCATAGAACAAAACACACTGAGGAGCTCAAACGTTTTTTCTATGCGCCTTTTCGCCATTGGGGTGTTGTACTTATATGCATGCGCGACATCCTAAAAAATGCACTGTCACGTGCTATTTTTGCTGCTTTTACTAGCTGTTTTCTGGAGCTACTGGCACAGCGCGAAAACTTCGTTGTCGGGTGCCGAGCGGCGGGGGAGGAGGAGCATCGGGGCACAGCAGCGCCGCATCGCGGCAGAGCTGTACCTTGGCGCGCACGGCGGTGTGCCAGCCTACACTGGGCTGTGCACGCAGAAGAGCGCAGCCCAGCGTGCTCCGGCAGGCAGTAGGTGGAGATGGGAGCCTACGTGAGCCTGACACCTTCAGTTCGCGCTGCACTGTACATAGACATAGCATTGGCCGTTTGAGAGAATTACGGCGGAAGCGTGGGCATCGGCAGATACAAGGGGGGGGGGGGGGGGGGGGAGGCGCTTGCCCCCCTCAATTAACACCAGCCCTTGCTTCTACCCAAGGTATACGTCAGCGCTCTCCGCTTCCCCCCAGCCGTGATGCAAGACGGCACAGGCGTGCGAAGGGAGAGGGGGGCGATGTTCGAGGCCGCGCCGCCCTCCCTCCCTATTAGGCCAATGCATGGGGTTGACTTTGCGTCGCCCCCCCCCCCCCCGAGTCGCAGCACCCCCTCCTTATTATGTATATGTATGGGGCTGACTTTGCGCCCACATCTTAGGTGTCCAGGGGGGGGGGGGCGGCCGCCCCTTCTGCCCCCCCCCCCCCCCCGTGCGCACACCTATTCGAGACGGCTTTGCACATAAGACAAAATCCTGCCGGCACTCATGTGCGCAAGCAGATATATTTGCCGACCAAATGACCGCAAACTACCAGGACAAAACTATTCATTGAAATGCACTCGTCCCTGCCTTTCCTTTCTTTCTTTTTCCCTTTCTCTCCGTGTACTGCAGACCCCACTACATGACTAAGGAACTTAAAAAATGAAAATAAAAAAAGTTTATTTTACCAGAAAATTCCGGATGGTCTTCGGGGCTAAAGGCTGCTCAGGCAGCTTTACTTGCTCCCTGAAGACCCTTAAATTGGCAGCACACGACGTTGACTGTACAAATGGGCATATGAGATTATAATTATAACATACGTAATAGAGTTTCAGAAGGGATTACATCAAGTAATAAACATAGCATACAGAGAGTTACAGTAGGATTCCCATTATACATTTAGTACAACATAAACAACTTAACATAAAAAAGGAACTGTAATTGCAAAAGGAAAACAAATGAAAACAGCATTCTGTAAACCTGAAAGTCAACAGGTTTCGCAAACAATTGAAAGTATTAAAGTTTCACAGAATAAGACATCGCATAAGGATGACAACACAGAAATAAAATGCAATATAGCATGACAAGATAAAGTTTGCACAACCGAGGCATGCATGCTATTCTAAGAATTTCTACGTGAGAGGTACAACATGGACCGCAAAAAAATTGACACAATTTCTGGTGTGTAGCAGTAGTAAATTCGGCAAATTTATTTAGAATTGATGGTAAATTATAGTTGAGTGCATACAAGTTGTAGGTGGCTTGGTAATGACGAACAGACCACGTTAAAGTAAGCTGCGTACACATATAGTAGTGTCATTAAATATCCTCAGATATTGTTTGAAAAGCCTTTGTAGCACTGTGTACCTTACATTTGCTGGTACGTGAAGAGTGTAACGAACTTGGAATGACTTTCTGGCTAGAAGACATCGTTGCAGGGAAGTCATCTTACAAACGTTTGCAAACAGTAAATGCTGCCAGGCGGTCCGAGAATCATACAACAAAGCCACAATGCTTGCGCACGCTTTGCTGTTTGCATGTGGTAGAACAGTCGGCACATGAAATGACGATGCAGTGTAGTTAGGAATAGGCAATATTTTTTTGGTGATTGAGCAAACCAGTGTATTCTGAATAAACAACATTCGACCACACGTACAGTTAATATATGCTCTTGTTCTGTAACAAAGTAGCTTCAAAGCTGTGCCTCTCTTATGTGCACATCTCAGGTTCTCCTTTTCAGGTGCCGAGTACAAAACAAAAATGGCAGTACTTGAGAGACAAGTATCAGAAGAAGCTGAAAATAACTGAAAAGGCCAAAAGTGGGTCGGCCGCAAACCAGAAAAGGCCATGGGTGTTTTTCAAGCTAATGTCATTTCTGCGTGGCTACGTGTCGTCTCGCAGGTAAGTTACAAATGTGTTTCGTTTGCATTTTTTGCACGGACGTCATTTTGAAAAGCCTGGCTACGTGCTAAATGTGTCGATTCTAATAGAACAAGTCTACGATACTCTCTGTTAATAGATAATTTGCAGAAATATGCAAGTACGCTGTTCTGCTATGCTTGTTCTCCAGCCAAGAACCGTTGTTCGCAAGCTACTTTTCCCGCTGCGAGTGCATTTCCCCTCATTAGTGCACAGACACCAGAAAGGGCTATAAAAATTACTGCAGGAACTGCATGTGGTTAATTTTTAGAATTGTTACAATATTATGTCAGGCCAAGGAAATCGCTATAGGCTGATATGAGTAGCTATACAGCGTAGTGCGCCGCCTATAGAGGCGCCACTGAAAGCCACCCAGCGGGCGCCGGCGACAGTACACTCGGGGAGCCGAGCAGACGACGGCGCATTGCATAGCGTTGCTGCAGGGAATGGCTGAAGTACGCGGCTACGGTTTTCTATACATTCGGGTGCCTGACAGCTACTTCTGCTGTGACAGCTGTAGGAAAGGCACGGGCCTCTACAAAAGTGGCCACTGCACGAAGTTAACGGAATTTGGGACAACCCAGTGCGTGTATACGAGCCAGGTGCGTCCCGCAGACCAGCGTGACAAAGCCCAGCTATGAAGTGGAGCTCGTGGTATTAAAGCTTGTTGTTGGGCTAGTTGGTAACTCTTCATATTGAAAGTAAAATTAAGAGTAAGCTTCTAATGACAGACGTGCTGATTTCACGCTCCTTCCGAGAACCTGTGCATCTGTAAACCGTGGTTCACATCCACATGCGGCAGCATGTGCCACAATATGCGCGTACTTATCCTCGTTTTTCTTAACTTTTTGCGCATGCTCCCCTAAGCCGGTTATTTAGGCATCTCGCGGTTTGCCCGACGTACACTTTTCCGCAAGATAATGCTGGCAACCGCGTCTCTTGCCATTGCAAATGCGCGGGCACACATTGCCGAGTTTTTCTGGCACCGAAAAGACGCAGCGGCACACCATGTCTTGCAGCCACCCTCTTAAGGTTGGGGGAGAGCTTATGCAAGTATGGCATCACTTGAGGCTTGGAACCCGATGGATCCCAAGCAGCTCCATCCCTTTGTGTCCCACGTTTCAGCTTCTGCATAAGTGACTCGGCGACCGTGTGAAATCATCAGCACGTCTGTCATTAGAAGCATATCATCAGCACGTCTGTCATTAGAAGCTTACTTTATTGAAAAAAAAAACAAGGATCGTTGTGTTAGCGAGCCGTCCGTGATGTTGTATCAAAAGGAAATATCTTTTCTCGAGGCAAGGTGTTAGTGCTCCTAGTGGCTGCGCATGCGCACTACTGTTGATCATTGTATTTTTTTTTTGGGGGGGGGGGGGGGGCATCTTCCTGTACGTATAAAAAAGAAGGTCAGTCACGCACAATAAACACTTGGTAGTGAGCGCTGCGTGTGGTGCGTGTATCCTGAGCGAAAGCGTGTGTGAAGGTGTGAGTGTTTCCAGGGTTTTCCAAGTTGCGCTAAATTTTACTTTCAGAAGCTCGAGGTATAAGTAGCCGGTTTGTTTTTGTTCACTGATGCGATGCCTCGTTAAGTTCTCGTTGTTCTTCAAATTCAACCTTTGTTGCAATGTTGTTTCTGTACGTATTATTAATAAATACACATCGTATGGACGGACTGATATTTAAATGTTACGAACTAGCACGGCTAGATGCCGGCACATGTAGCGATCTTGCTACCGCTGATTACACGTGCCATCGCCGAACAAGCGCCACCAAGAAAATCAGTTGTGGCATTAATATTGCAGATGGAATCCCCTGGTAAGGAAATCGCCAAACGTACGGGTACATAAGCTGAGAGCCAGCGCCGCACCGCCGATGCCATCCCACTACGTCCGTCGATCTGCGCTACCCGCGGCTGTTTTAGCAACTTGAAATTCTCTCGCTAATCAGCTTCAAACTATAAAAAGCTGTAGTGTGAGTACGTTAGCGCTTTAGTGTTACAGACAGAATCCGCACGATGTATTTGAAAGCGGAGAAGCGCCGACCACGTTAGACAGGCATGTCAGCAAGGCCTCGCGGGGAATGAGTAAAACCGCGTTGCGGGCGAGATTTTGTAGGTGTTTGAGCACCCTACCACACAGCAATTGTTTTTTGGCGTATCTTGAAGCTCCGGCCACCACACACATACGTCGGACACTGCTTATTTCACTCCGAAAACGTGAACGACGCGGGGACACACGAACGACGTACAAACCTACGGCGGATGTCTGATCACTGCCCCGAGAGTAACGAGCAAGTTCGCCACCACTGGCGCTTCGGTCGGCGTGCACTAGGCGTATAGTGCTAAATTTTGCTGTGTACGTTGCCTGTGAGTCATTTCAATATAGACTGCATCCATGACACCAAGGGCCTAACCAGAAATTATTTTCGCTGGTAGTCCAACCTCTTCATAGGTGTGCTTGTGCATACACTTAAAGAGAAATTACAATTTCGGGAGAGGTCCGAACACCCCAAACCACCTTCCTGGCTGCGCCATTGCATGGCAGCGCTTAGTTTTGTGGAACATTTAGTACCCTGGGTAAAAATCTTTGCTATCATTTTCAGGAGGACCCCCTACGACAAGAGGGTTCATGCTTACTCGGAGGACACTGTGGCAGAGGCAATTTCATATGCAAAGACAGTGCACAAAGTAGACATACTTGACATAACATGCTTCCCCTTCTTAACCACATAAGATATATTACTGAAGTCTTTGTGAGCGATATGTAAGAATGTCTGTGGCATTGCGATTTGGCTAAGCAGCCATCCTCCATGATCTCGTGGAGAGCTACTGAGGGCCGCACAGCGGTACCGATTGCCAAAAGAGTATTTCAACAGAGAGAGGGGCAATGTGAGCAACAGAAGAGCCTTAGCAGCGATATTGTCTGCAACTTGGATGACAGTGTCTACTCGTTGCTGGGTGTCATAAGTGACCAGCAAGAGAGCTCAAGATCTCTTCCTGGAAAAGCAAGCCAACATTTAACCAAATATGTTGCATCTATGTTTACGCAGCTTATTATGCAGCTTGTCACTGAAAATATTATGTGTAACTTTGTCTGCACTCTTGCTCACAGCAGTCAGATGCCAGGCAGAGGAAACGGCAGCACACCGAGGCCCAGCATCCGCTCCCTGTTGACGCACAACAGTCCTCATGTGGCAAGAGGAAGCAACCTGTGCCAAGCAACCCTGCAGAAGGAATTTTAGCTTTCTGTGCCTCTGAACTGGTCAAGGGAGCACAAGGCTGTAATTGCAAGCATGTTGATGAACTTAGAGATACAGTCATTACTATTGCACTCTCTATTTACTTTAATCGCATTCCCTAGGAAAGGCAACTTAGCATGTTAGCTAAGATAACTAGCATTCTGGCTGACGCTGCATCGTCACAATGAAGGCAGCTGCTGTAATTCAATGTGGGATTTAGGAACTCGAGACGCCTCCCTTGCTGTGCTTGCGGCACGTCGTTAGGATGCGATAGCTGCCGTCGATCATTGCTCGGGGTCCTGGCTCCTCGAATTCCTAATTGGGTCGTTTGCTCAGCCTCTGTTGGGTCGCTGTCTGTGCCCGCATCCGTGAGGCTGCAGGCTTGCAGCTGCACTGGTGTTGTTCCAGGTCAGCAACAGCCATTGGACAACCCCAGGGGTTGCGATTATTCGCAAATGAATGGGAAACGTGCCTGCCATCCAGGATGCGAGAAAAAAATATGGCCACAAAAGGACCGCACCAAACATCGGACATTTTGCCAAGCAGTGCCGCATGGTTAGTCTGTCACTCCTATTTCTAATGCACTGAAGTATCCACTTCCAAGTCATTACTTCACTCCACCACACTTTTGTGTGTTTTGCAGAAACAATCTGGGAAATGAATTTTCAGCATGCCATTTTATTTTTTGTGCAAGTATTAGTGTGTATGAATTTCATCTGACATTATGGACGACTAAACAGTGATAATTATTGATGACTACAGACTATTCCTGCCCCCTGAGGATGCACACAAAGCTTCTGTGGCTGGCCATGTAGCTTTTATGAAAGCTGAAATGAAAAATACGCATCCCGGACATCCTTAAATTGAAAGATTCAATGCAGAAAACAGTGGGAGAGAGACACCATTGGATCAGGGATGAAAATCCTACAACTGCACAGGTGCTAGAACAGTACCCAGCATTGGCAGTTGACAGCAATGTGAGCAAAGATTATTCTTTTGTGATTGAACTAGAAAGTGTTTTAGCATTAAAGTGATGCCACTAATAACACATTGCGTCTAATTTACTTGTTCAGCTCTACCTAGAGTTCGAAGCAATAACAGGCATCAACCTGGAGAAGCTTTTCAGTTTCATCAACACCCATGGCCAAAGATGCATCCACTTGGCAAAATCTTGCAAGAGCACCCGTGATGTCCTCACCAAATTGACAGATGAAATGGACATCCTCGAAGGACATTCAAAGAAACGTATGCTGCAAGTTACATTGTATAGAGCTTGTGGCAAATAGCATGTAACGAGAATATAAAAATGGTGAAGCACATATGTATATACATTCTTGACTGATTTAAAAAAAATTTCTCCGCAATCAATTCGTGCGGCAATTAATGCAATACGAGGTCATTTCAGGATTACATGGAAAAGTGGTTCAGGACCCCTTTAAAGGGACTGAAATCAGATTTTTCTAGACCCAGTTTTTTTATGGCGTAGTGAATAGCTCTCCCTACCGCTTCGTTAAACCTGCAGCAGTTGATTCCAAAAGTGCATGGATATTTTGCAACCAGGATTTTTTATCTGAAAAGCCACCAAAAAAATATGAGTCTCTCCAGCAATGCTGAGAGGTGATATTCTGATAGCCTTCCTCGCAAACCGTTCACTACGCTCGATGTTGAACATTCACTGGAGCAAGTGCAACTATGGTTGACCACCTTCATTTTGACTTTTTGAACAGTTTTTTTTTTCTCTTTTTAAATATAAAAAACTAGTAGAGCAAGTTTTCCAAATGCTCATCGTCACAGCTAATCCCTTTACTGTCTCGTGAGCCAAGCGCTCTAGGTACTTCTCCAACTCGTCTACAGGTGCTGTGAACGATTGAAGAAACACAAAACTGCAATTTGTTTAAAAACTGAAAACTTATATTCTTAAAGGTAAGACAAAGAAAGAACACGAAACATCTCAGCGTTAGGACACACGTCCGCTCTCTACAAGATCTTATGAGCGTCTCCTTAGACACGCAGTCCGTCCCCTTCTGTCGACGTAACCGCACACAACACGCACAAATACAACACACACCGAGCGACGCACTGCTCTTCTTCCGTCAAAGCCGCCCCGTCGAGGCAATATCGGCGGCGGTGGGGCGCGGTCTCGCGGTTTCAGACCGTCAGTGCCAGCAGACGAGGAGTTTGGGACTTTCCTAGAAAAGCGTCTGGGCTGCGCACGTGACGTTCAACAAGTACAAATGGAAACAAAATTGAAACACAACAGGTGCCGCTAGTCCCTGAACTAACTGCCATGCCGCCCGTGGCCTCCGCGATTAGCTCCGACAATGACATGTTGCCGAAGCTAATTGTAGAGGCGATGTGTGGCTGCTCGTGAGCATCAGATCATACGTCAAGCGAAGGTGACGCCACTGTTCGGCTCACTACACTTTGCTTCATTTTAAGTTAGAAAAAATATTATAAAAACAAGTCTAATGTATTCCAGCACTGACATAGGGACTATTAACTGTGTGCAAGTAGGGTCATGTGATTGTGTTCACATGTATCTTCACTTGTCGCGTGAGGCACCAAAAGCGGCTTCAGAGAAGAAATAAAAATATAAATCCACTTCTAATCAGAAAAACGGCTTGGTTTAGGTATTACAATGAGCTACAATGAGCTCAGTGGGGTTATCTAAATTCGAGTTCCGTCCCTTTAACAACACAATTTTACGAACATGCAATTAAATATGCGATGTTAGTGGGTAGATTCTATAACTGTTATGAGGGCTGTTATTTCTTTTCATGGTTCTCTATCTTACCCTTTCACTGCTAGGTTTTTTTTGGCACTGCTCCACACTCCCTGCCGGATTTTTTTTTGCATGTTATGTGCACTTAGTTTTTTATAAATGGAGTGAAGCGCGCGCGAAATGCGAATGCATTTCGCGCGCGCTTCACTCCATTTATATATGGTGGTTGTGGTTCGAAGAAGGAAAAAGGCGCCTAATGTCTGCTGCCCGGTCGGGAGCACGGCGCAGCGCCTTTTTTATTTTTTTTTTTGCTTTTTTTGTGTTTTTTTTAATTTAAAAAAAATTTTTTTTTCATATATAGCTCCGCCGAGCTCCCGCGATGCGAGCGCCCTCACGCGTTAGAGCGCGCTCCTCCTCTCCACTCAGAGCGGAGAGAAAACACCTGCCGCGGACAACGCCAACGCCGCACAACGCCGGATGCCTGACATAGCCCGACTATGAAATGCATTCGCATTTAAAAAATGGCGCTGTGCCGTGCTCCCGACCAGGCTGCAGAAATTAGGCGTCTTGTCCTTCTTCGAACCACAACCACCATATATAAATAGAGTGAAGCGCGCGCGAAATGCATTCGCATTTCCTCACGATTCCCCTTCGGGGAGGTGGGGGCATTTTTTTCTTCGAGGCGACGCTGACGCTAGCACAGGCGACGCTTCCGCGCTCATGTAGCTGCACTCCTCATCGCTGGACTCCTCGCTGGTCAGTTCAGACGAGCTGGCACAGCTTGTTTCCACGTCGGAAGACATCGGCAGTTTGCTTTTCCCTGCGAAAGAAGAGGCACGTGAGCAATGTTTACGTGCCGCGGTGGCGTGTAGCGGATTTGGTGACGCCATGACGTCATAGAGTACCCAGCATGGAGCACGAAGCAGCTCCCCGTTTCGGTTTCGGTTTTGACTCGTTTTTCATTGCTTATTTAAAATTATTGGCGAGTGTGTCGGCAAAATGAACCGCCCTAGCTGTTGCAGGACTGTTAATACTATTTGAAAACGGCGTTATCTCGGTATGGTCGAAAATGCACCGGAGCTCCCCTTTAAGCAGAGGCTGATGTGGAAGCATGTATTCCATCCATAGGTGTGCGCAAAGTCTGCCCTATACATTGACTTGATAGGGAGGGCGGCACTGCGACGAACTTCGCCCCCCGAAGGGGAACCTTATGCCCGTGACTCCATCTGTCGTCAAAGATTTCACTGCAAGATGTATTTTATTAAAACTTGCTGGGCTAGTTGGCAACTCGTCATATTGGAAGAAATTTAGTGCAGCTTGGGAATCCCTCGACACACTCACACACGCTTACAGTCAAGTGTGTGGTGTGTTTTTTTAGTGTAAGCGTGTGTGAATGTGAGTGTTTCGAGGGATTTCTAAGTTGCGCTAAATTTCTTACAATCTGAAGTTGTATTTGTTTATAGGGTCTCTCCATAGACTGTGGGACACGCCCACATAACTTTTTTACTAGAGTTGTCTCATGAGTGACAGCGTATGATTTATAGAGGCATAACTGTGCTCGTGATTGGAAGGACTTGTGCGTGGGTTGTTACCTGAGTTATCTCGGGATTGGCACTGGTGAAAGGGTTTGTGAATCATGTACGTCTTGCCAAGGCTGCTTGCTAATGGTTGTGTTCTAATGAGCTCGATTGTTGTTTTCATTAAATTCACCGGCTGCATTTTAACAGGATGGCGTAAAGAGACTGTTTCGCAGACATCCTGGTGTCGACATCATTGTTTGTGAGCGAACAATTAGCATTGTTTGAGAGCGAAAATTTGAGATAGATGCAAATAGACAACTAATAAAAAATCTTCGGTTTGACTGGGCATTGAACCCAGGACTTGAGCGTAGCAAGCAGGTGCAACTCTGAAAAAAAATCCTATATGAATGTCATGTGTCCCTAACTCGTCTAACCTTTCATGCGAGAAGCAGCACCAGGTGTCAAAACACGTGAATTGAGCAATGAGTGGTTGGTTTCAAGGCTCACAAATTACAAAGTGCAAAGGCATAGTTAATCATCGTTATAGGCAACAGCATCAGCAAAGCGTGCAGCTGGCACTTACAGACGCATATTGGGTACTTCCCCCAGGGCCATACCGATGAATGTTTTAGATGTGAAGCATCTTATGGCGAAGCTTAATCCGGTGGTGGTGGTGGTGGTGTGCCGCGTGCCCACCCTTACTGCGCATGCGCAAACCCTTTAAAAAAAATAAAAATAAAAAACCTCCTCTCCCCCTCTCTCTCCTCTAGGCATCCCTCCCCGCGGCAACCACACCCTCACTGCGCATGCGCCTCCCCTCCTCTCTCCCCTCTTACACTCCCCCCCTCTCTCCTCTAGGCATCCCTGCCCGCGGCGTCTACACTCCCACTGCGCATGCGCGCCCCCCCCCCTCTCTCTCCCACGCTCCCTCCTCTCTCTCCTCTACGCATCCCTGCCCACGGCGTTCACACTTCCACTGCGCATGCGTGTCACCCCCTCTCTCTCCTCTCCTACGCTCCCCCCCTCTCTCGCCTCGCGACGCCGACGCAGGCAGCGTCTGCTAGCGAGTTTCTTGGTTGAAAAAACCGACTGCTCGCGCTGCACAACCGTTCACTGGCCACCCCGTATATATGGCAATGGATCTTGACCTCCAAGGTGGTGCCGGTGGGAGATTTCTCCTGTGCGTTGTTGAACAAAAAAAATTCGCAGCGTGCGCGTTAACTTAAAGCGGAGTGCGGGTCTCTGTGTCCAGTCGGAGTCTTCTGTCTCTCATTGCCCATTAGCAGCGATTGGCATGTTCCAGTAGGAAACACTGCTCCATCACTGCCTGCTTTGCGCCTCCCCAGTTTTCTCTCCTGCGCAACGCTGCGATGAGCGCCAGCGTCAACGCCGCCGCCACTGTAAGCGTTACCGCCCGCTGCTTCACATCTACACATGGTTCCCTTTAGCGGGAGATGGTGTAATTTTTTCGGGGGTGTTTATGTGTACAATGGCTAACTTTGGCAACTGGTGGTCGATGCGAAGGCATGTAAATACTTTAGTACCAACCGAAAAGTTTAAGCATGAAAAAATTTCGGCGAGTGTCAGAACCCCCTCAACTCTCCCCTAGTTACTGCCCTGACTTCACAAATTCGTAAGAGGAATAATTAAGGCGCGGGCAGCATTAGGCATCCTAAGATACTTTGAAACGGCGTTTTATATGCACACACACTAAATAGTGAAGCCAAGCTAGCAATTGAAAAGGCGATGTGAACAAGGCCTGATATGCTATCGCCCCTGGTGAAGCTCAAGCATCCTCCAAGTTTCTTACTTTTCATGAGCCCTCTGTCATTTGTTGTTGTGTCATAACTTGTTCTCAGAGCATCAGTTCAAATTTCGTGTTTCTTTCTTTTGCAGACCGCTTTGCCATAGGTGTGGTAGATGTCCTGGCATTTCTTGTCAAAGAGAAGCCTCACTTTTTAGAAGGGCCGGTAAGAAATAATTGCTTAATATTTTGCTCTCGTGTGCCAAGGTTTTGTGATTATTATTACAGGGCATCTACCAATCACTCATCACAAAGGACACTGATGACTCAATTGTTCTCTGTACCATACTTGAAGGGCTGGAGCCGGAGGTCCTGGACTCCATAGCTGGTTTTGTGTTGGTGATGGAACTGTATTGGATGTTCAACATAGAATATGACTCCCAAAACAAGAACACCTTTGGACTGGTCGAACATTTTTGCAAATTACCGGCATCGAAAGCCCCGTCTTTAGTAATCTTGCGGGCGATTTCGGCCATCAGAAAGAGTGCCGTAACACCGGAAGAACAGTGAATAAAATTTCTGCATTCTCTGAATTATCTCTTCTGTTCATGTACTGCATGGCATGAAAGCACTTCCTGAATCTTCACAGAAGCATCGTTTTCTTTTGTGCCTCTGTCGACAGTTCTGATCAACATTTTTCTGGTGATGTTTACGAGCCTGAAAAGGTAAAATTGCATATTTAATAGATAGCTTCTGAAATTAATAGAGCTCACATGTCAGCATTTGGCTTTGCGTTTTCTCAAAGCTGGTTGACAGTTTATGGTGAACCAGACATGTAGTGTTTTGAAGTGTCTGGCGCTAGTCAACTTTCAAGTACCCTTCAAAGTAATGCTTGTCGCTACCTGATTAGTACTTTGGTTAGCAACGTTTACGAGCCAGCGAGTACTTTGAACTGCCGAAGACTGCAGTGCTTTTAAAGGGCCCGTGAACAACCCCGAGGTCCAAAAAATTGTTATAGAGAGAAATATGTGCACTTTTGCTATGTGAACCTGCTGCCGCAAGAATTTTGAGAATACGCGCAATAATAAGGAAGTTACAGGGGTTAGAACATCCGTTTCAGCTGGTTTCAAATTTTCGCGCGGCCTCGCCACCCTTCTCCGCTGTAGAAATGGGGAGGCGTAGCCCCGTCGTCGTGACTCCGCCCACTTCGGCAACGTGACACGACGTCAGTGATACGTCATCGGCGCGCAGCCAACGACCGAGCAGGGCTTCCCCCCACATGAGCACGTGTCAGCGGCGCAGAGAGGAAGCGCGATGCGAAGAGACGACCCTTTCCCCTAGCGGTAAGTAGCGAGACGCCTCTTTATCTCGGAGGCTTTCGTTCTGGCAATACCGCTTCTCCCGGTAGTCTCGGGCTCTATAAAACGGCAGAGGGCAGCACAGGGAAAATGAAAATGCGTACTGCGCGGCCGAAACTGCAATACCATAGGGCCAAGGCGCTGTTTCGTAGGGCAAAAGACCATCCGACGAGCTCAGTGCCACGTCAGGTCGGCGATCGCCGACTTGACGTCACTGAGCGTACAAGGAGGATGGGTCAGGTGTAGGAAAGCAGCGCGGGAATTGTTTTTCGAAATGGAGGGTCCTGCGCGGCGCGCAGCGCTGTAATATTCGGGAAACGTGGTCGCCGCGGTCTACTGTACGAATTGGCGAGCTTGTTGGGGGGTGTTAAAAAAAGTAGAAGCCTGTTGACGGGCCCTTTAACTGGTTAGGTAGTGCATTAAACAACCCTCTGAAGTAGTGCCTTTAACTGCCTTAGTAGTACTTTTAGCTACCAAAGGAGGAAGTGTCTTTAACTACACAGGCAGCGATTCTCACTACCCAAGGAGGTAGTACCTTCAACTAGCAATGTCGTACTCTATACTACCCGACGAAGTAGTGCTTTTAACTTCGTAGGGTGGAGATTTTCACTACCCAATGAGGTAGTACCTTCAACTAGCTATGTCGTACTTTCTTAAAGATGAACAGTAGCATCGCCAGAAATTTTTTTCGGGGGCGGGGGGGGGGGGTTCAACCATACTTTATGTATGTTCGTGCGTGCGTTTGTGTGCGTGCGTGCATATATACGCAAGCAAAACTAAAAATTTCGGGGGGCTCTTTGCACCCCCCCCCCCCTTAGCTACGCCACTGAAGACCAACTTCAACCAACTCGCCCAACTGTCCCTGCTAATACAGTATAGCGCGTCGTCCTGTCTCCTTCCTACCTGTCTGTTGTTTTTCGCGTTTTTCTTAAAGATGAACTTCAACCAACTCGCCTAACTGTCCCTGCTAATTCAGTATAGCGCGTCGTCCAGTCTCCTTACTACCTGTCTGTTGTCGTTTTTCGCGCTTTTCTTAAAGATGAACTTCAACCAACTCGCCCAACTGTCCCTGCTAATTCAGTATAGCGCGTCGTCCTGTCTCCTTCCTACCTGTCTCTTGTCGTTTTTCGCGCTTTTCTTAAAGATGAACTTCAACCAACTCGCCCAACTGTCCCTGCTAATTCAGTATAGCGCGACGTTTCTGGGAGCTGGTGCGACTTCAACTGGAGAAGTTGGTTGCGTTAACACAAAAGGGTCTGCTCTTCGTCCAGAAGATGGCATGCCACTCATAAACTCAGCCTCCTGCTCGCTTTCTTCGGGAGTCTCACTCGTTGATGAGTAGCCCTCCAGGGGGCCTTGGAGGACGTCGAATTCTCTTCTTCGGCCGCCCCTCATCCTCTGTTGTCAGCCCGTGTAGCCTGTTCTCAGCTTTGGCTTCACGCCTCCTCGCAGCCTCGTAACTGTCTGAGGAAAAATATGTATTTATGTGTAGCTGCTGCAGATCCAATCTTTCCTCCATAACTCATGCACAGAACACAGAAACACAAGAAAAGGCAACAGATCAAGAATGCTGAGAAGGATGTATTCACATTATGTTGGCACACAGCAGTTTGAGTCAGAAGGGAGCAGCTTATGTTAGATGAAGAGGAAGTTTAACACGTAACAAAAAAACATGGTTGATCCCTCCGTCATAGGAATCGGTATAACACGAAAGTGAAACTTGTCCTTACAGAAATAGTTGAATGTTTACTGTACATTGATATAAGAGAGCTTGCACAGCGTTTATTGGTGTTTGACAGCTATAGCACCGTTTAACGTGGATGCATCTACGTTGACGTTTGGTGACACATTTATATCGCTACGACTAACGTTCATGATCAATTATTAAACAATCCATTGTGGTCGTACGGGCTTGTGGTAGCTGTATACGGTGAGAGCGTAATCAGAGAAAGTGGTGTGACACCAGAAGAGCGTCATTGATGGGACGCCGAACTTGGGCTACGGTCGCCTACTCGCGGCATGTTAGAGTATTTGAACGCTGCTGCCCGACCAGAGAGAACCGCAACGCGCGTCGCGTCTTCCCGTTGGTCGGCTGCGATTTTTCGCGGGGCGAGCGCAAGTTGGGAACGCGCAGTTACGGTCACGCGAAGACCTCGCGCGTCGGAGAGCTATGTTTGGTATGAATGGATGCTATGAGCGAGGCCGACGCTAGCGGTAAGGACGCCACCTGGCAGTGCGTTCATGCGTCGACAAAATTGCACTTTTTCTATTCGAAACGCGCCGAATGGGACGGACGCGTAGAAACGACGCTTTGAAGAAACAAATCGTGGATTTCACGGTCATAATGCTTTACTTCACTTTAGAAAAAGCACTGTGGGAGGGCAGTGGTAGATATAAAAAAGGCGCGTTTGTAAAGCCTGCCGAGTATGTGACCGTGGCGCAGTGGCTAGCGTGACCGGCTTCTCTCGTCGCACACAGAGGTCGCAGGTTCGACTCCCGTTGACGGAACTTTTTTCTTTCTCTTCTGATCACGTGTATTTTTTGGACGTCATTTCCGTGACGGAAATACGTCACTGAAATCTTGGTGGACCCCGGCATAAAACACTTTCGCTAAACCCCGCTAAAAGTGAGGAAGAACTGAGGACACTGGAGGCTAGTCTCGATAACAGCATGATTTTTGCTGCCCTGGTAAGTGTTGCTGTTCACTGCAGGTGCTGCAGCCTGGTTCAACAATAACATTCTGAAATGTATTCAAAATTACTGCCTTTTCTCCAGGACCACAACAGCATTGTGTGAATCTCTTTCAACATCTTTTCATTCAAGGTGAAGGAACTGAGCCAAATAGGAGGTTCTGATGTAAGCACAACTACCAAGAGTAATGAAGAGCCTTCTTGATGACAACGTAGCAGTACTGTACAGTTACACCGGAAGAAAAGGCAAACGACGAGCGGCAGAGCTAAACATTGTTCGCCTTGTATTTGGTAAGGGGACCCGATTTTTTTATGTCCTGGTGCGCTTATTATTGTTCTTTAAAAAAAAATAATGGTCCTGGTTGCTATGCATGTTGTTTCCAGCTGCTGTACGTTCAACACGCAAGGCAACAGACGCAGAGATCAGCCACGTGATTGGTTACGCTTCGCCAACGCAAGGCTGACTGCATCCAAGGCAAGAAAAACTTAACATTTATTATTTTCCATCATACAGCCCAGCTGTCGCTCTTTTTGTCCTTGCCACCTTTAGGTTTATGGCATAGCTTTCTCACGAGCCGTCCCATAATCTTTTGCAAGAAAGAGAAGGTGTTAATGTCTTGATTTATGCTTTTTTTTTTCATAATCGTACTTAGAGTAAACTTATGTATTACAAACTCGGTTATGTTATGTTTTTGAATCAAAAAGAAATGTGGCACATACCACAGCTTGTGGGAGTCGGTTTCATGTGAATTAAGCAGTCTGCGAGTAGTTGTCTATGCTGCATTGTTTGGCTTTTGAGTTAAGCGCTACAAGGTGGATAGATGTGTTTTTGTCAGTGTAGTAGTTGTGTCCACATAGTAGTCTTGCTAGGAACGTCGACTACACCAGCTCTGTTTATTGCTGCGCGCAGCTGGACCCCTGGGTTGTTAGATGAGTGTATTTTCCCCACGCCAAAAAAAATACCTGATGACAAAAGATGCCTGACGCCTTGCCCTCAGCTTTAGATGAGACTAAGTGATGACTTTGCCTTCCTTGTTCGTTAATGCATACATCTATTTTTGCCTATGCACAGTTTTGTCTTCACAGCTTTGAGGCTTCTTCCGTTCTTTAGAGCATGCTCAATTAGCTCCATATTATACCTTCTTATGTCGGCTACCTTACACCTATTGATTAACTTCGAAAGCTCCGCCAGCTCTATTTAATCTGTTGCATTTAAGGCTATCATGGTTTGACGTTTCTTCACGAGGTTTTTCGTCTCCTGGGATAGCTTGCCAGCGTCCTGTCTAATGACTGTACCCCCCGACTTCCATTGCGTATTCCTTAATGATACTGGTCAGATTTTCATTGCGTCAACGCTAAGGTCGGTTTCCTCGGTTAGAGCCGCGTATCTATTCTGAATTGAAACTCTGAATTCCTGTACTTTCCCTCTCATCGCTAGTTCATTAATTGGCTTCTTGTGTATGAGTTTCTGCCGTTCCTTCCTCAAGTCTAGGCAAATTCGAAATCTTACCATTCTATGGTCACTGCATCGGATCTTGTTAACTACTTCCACATCCTGTACAATGCCCGGGTGGGCACACATTATGAAGTCTATTTCATTGTTAGTTTTGCCATTAGGACTCCTTCACGTCCACTTACGCTTAGCCCGTTTTCTGTAGAAGGTATTCAAGATCCGTAAATTATTGCGTTCTGCGAACTCTACTAGTAACTCCCCTCTGGCATTTCTAGAGCCGATGCCATATTCCCCCCACTGCATGGTCTCCAGCCTGCTTCTTGCCTACCCGGGCATTAAAGTCACCCATCAGTACAGTATACTGTGTCTTTACATTACTCATTGCCGATTCTACTTCTTCGTAGAAGCGTTCAACCAATTGATCATCATGGCTGGATGTAGGTGCGTAGGCCTGTACCACCTTCATCTTGTACCTCTTATTAAGCATAATTACGGTACTTGCCACCCTCTCACTAATGCTATAGTATTCCTCTATATTGCCAGCTATATTTTTATGAATAAAGGAACCCCACCCCCCAGTTCTCTTCTGTCAACTAAGCCACGATAGCATAGGACGTGCCCGTTCTTCAGCACTGTGTAAGCCTTATGTGTCCTCCTAACCTCACTGAGCCCTATTACATCCCATTTAACACCCTCTAATAATTCCTCGAATAGCACAGCTATACTTGCCTCACTAGATAACGTTCTAGCGTTAAACGTAGCCAAGTTAAGATTCCAATAGCCTGTCCGCCATTGGAATCTTAAAGTAATGTGGAACAATCTCGGCAGAGAACAGCGCTTCGCGATAGTGGCGAGACACTGGAAGTCTACTTAGGACAGGTAGTAACCGCGGAGCCAAACCATGAGAGTGAAATAACTAGAATAAGGATGGGGTGGAGCACATTTGGCACGCATTCTCAAATCATGAATGGTAGTCTACCACTATCTTTCAAGAGGAAGGTATATAACAGCTGCATCTTCCCGGTACTTACCTACGGAGCAGAAACCTGGAGACTTACAAAGAGGGTTCAACCTAAATTGAGGATGACGCAGTGAGCGATGGAAAGGAAAATGATAGGTGTAACCTTAAGAGGCTGGAAGAGAGCAGAGTGGGTCAGGGAACAAAAGGGGGTTAAGGATATCATAATTGAAATCAAGAAGAAATGGACATGGGCCGGGCACGTAGCACGTAGGCAGGATAACCGCTGGTCATTAAGGGTAACTGACTGGATTCCAAGAGAAGGCAAACGTGTGAGGGGGGAGACAGAAAATTAGGTGGGCAGTTTGCAGGTGTAACGTGGCAGCAGAAAGCACAGGACCGGGTTTATTGGCGGAATTTGGGAGAGGCCTTTGCCCTGCAGTGGGCGTAGTCAGGCTGATGATGATGAAGTGATGACAGGTTATACCACTTATTTCTTGCTGTCTGGGTACAGAGCCAGTAAAAAGCGCAAATTCGGATGGAAGCGGATGGTCTGGGATGTATGGGGGGCTGCCATGTTGCTGTACGTCATTCTGGTTAGGGAGGTTGTTGCGGTTACCAGCTGGTATACTACAATAATTCAGAGTTTGCGAAGTACATGTCTAACGTACTTTGTATCGCTGTAACGC
Source organism: Rhipicephalus appendiculatus (assembly GCA_030522465.1). Taxonomy (NCBI): domain Eukaryota; kingdom Metazoa; phylum Arthropoda; class Arachnida; order Ixodida; family Ixodidae; genus Rhipicephalus; species Rhipicephalus appendiculatus. Next base: position 17,847 of record JALIZH010012315.1, on the reverse strand, counting down.
GTCGTGCAAGAAGCCCAACTCAAACCCTTGTATATGATTAATAATGAAGCAGTGATGCCCGGAACTATATTATATGCTGCGTAAGAGTACAGCATGCCTGTGTACTCCTTGTAGCTTTGGCAGTGCTGCAACGTAATTGTGAGATGGAGTATAGTATCTGCATCTGTTCAGTGGTGCAGGGGTCAAAAGCGCTTTAAAATTTGCAAGTGCCTCATGTGCAAGCAGGCAGCAAGTGACAGCATATACCATTGAGGAACTGCCATGGCACTATCAAATTATGGTGTGGACCAGGGAGGCAGCACTATTGCAATGCAGTGTTGGCAGTGATCATTATTGGTGGTTGGACGAAATTTGAGTTTTCAAAAGCTGCTGCAAACAAGTACTTTGCAAAGCACACAAGGTGACCTACGTTGTGTGGCTTGTAGCATTGCACAGTGGCGGTGAATGGTTTTATTTGTCTTATCAAAAGCATCTGCTAAGCTTATGTTGCTACCAAAGCTATTTTGTTTGTTTATTATCTACAGTAATTCCTGAATATTCTTTGTTCCTGCAGAACAAAGTGCCGCGACCTACATATTGACCGCAGCTTCATCTCCAAGCCAAGCCGCGGCCGGGCATCGTGCATCTGCAAAGCATATGTTGCTACCAAAGCTATTTTGTTTTTTTTATTATCTACAGTATTTCCTGAATATTCATTGTTTCTACAGAATAAAGTGCCGCGGCCTACATATTGACCGCAGCTTCATCTCCAAGCCACAGACGGGCATCGTGCAATAAAGTATATTTGCAGTCAAGATATGCAGTTGAGCTGAGTTACTACTGCCGAACAGCTGCAAAATGTAGGAAGTCTTTAAAACTGCTCAAAAGAGTGCTTCGAATCAGTCTGGTTCAGTCCATGCATATATATATATATATATATATATATATATATATATATATATATATATATATATATATATATATAAGCTGCTAACACATGTGCGTTTCATCAATAATTTAATGTACTTCAGAATGTACTGCGTGTTGAACACATGCTCCAGCTATGATTTGCAGTTTGTCTTTTCAGTTTAAAAGACTTCCGACATTGGGCCTGTTTTCAGTGCTGCATGAGCATGATTTACAATAATTCTTAATGTTCCATAAACGTTACAAGAGTGTAACCTGTAAAGTCATTTCTACGTTTAGCGGAACGTTATGCACATATTGTCATAACGTTTTATGAATGTTTATAGCATGTTCAAGATAACGTTAGTACTACGTTTATTCAGAACGTTGTTAGAACATTTAGTTTGAATGACATTAACAATATTGTTTCAACGTTCAAGCTGAACATAATAGTAACATTATTATAACGTATTGGTGCTACTTGGGTGCTCAACACCACTCCACGATGCAGAAATGCAGAGTTCGCTGGACGGAACTCAATAAGCGAACATCTTGCTGGGCCCTGGCCACGACAAAAACTACCAGCCTTCATGGAACTTCTTTGCAGAAATAGAGACAAGGTAAGCAGGAGTAAATTGTACCTTCATACTTTAAGATTTCACTCACTGTAATGTAACATTACATTGCCTCGTTTTACACACCAACATAAGTTCTGCTTTCACTGTCATTAAAATGAGGCCGCTGGGGCCAGGATCAAATACCACAACCTTGTGCAATGCCTTGGCCACCGAGCCACTGTGGTGTATTATTGGACTGTAGACCTAGTGGAAGTAAATAGGTGGCCTTTTTTAACGAAGAGCATTTCATGAACACTCCTTGTGTTGAGCTAGCCTCAGTCACAGTCCTGCTCCACCCTGCTGTCTCTGGCTGGACACGTGGGATCCTTGATCTGAACCAGAAAGCTACAGCCTAGGCAGTCTGGAATGAGGAGCTTACCATGCGCAAAGTTGAGTGTCTGTTAGGGAAGCGACATACCTGTAAGCCTCAAATCAACATCAGACCCAATCGCGCTTTATTTTTTACCAAAGGTGTAGCATACACAGATTTGCATGTTGCGTCATATGTGCTTAATATTTCCGCCAAGAAAAAATAATGCAGCGCTCACGCACAAAATTTCTCAAAAACTGCATATAACTTTTCACACTCACTTTAAAGCCTGTTTCACATGCGAGCGACTTTTGCCCCAAGAGCGGAGCGGCGGCCGCCGCGCGAGCCCAAAACACGTTTCTACAGCGACTACTAGACGCTGCGGCGAACATCGCCACCAGAGTTGGAAAAATTCGCTCGCGGCAGAGCGTCCAGTGACGTGGATGGCACGTGACGCCAGGGGCGGAGTTGAGGAGTGGGCGCGCGCGCTGCGAGGAACTCTCTCCACAGAACAACTCGCTCCGACTCAGTAGCAGACGACATTCGTCCACTCCCCGGCTCAGAAATGTCTCGCGCTGCCTTCAACGAGTTGCTCATTGCAGAAGTAGTGAAACGTCCTCTTCTTTGGGACGTCAAGATGAAGGATTTCCGCAACAAGCATAAGAGCATTCTTTGGGAAAAAATTGCCGAGATCCTTAAAGAAGTCGATCAATCTGGTAAGTAAACAATGTCTTTTTGCGTGTTTGCGTGTGTGCATAACTGAAGAAACGAGCATGGAGTTGCGGGGTGGCACTGAAGTTTATCCATTCATCATTTCGAATGCACACAGATGTTCGCATTTGCTTTTATAGAGCTCGCTCAATCCAAGCAGAAGTTTAGATAAGAAAATATGCTTTAAGGAACGACGTACGTCACCTGTCACATAGCCGTACATATTACTGCTCTTGGGATTATTTCTCTACCGTTCGTGAACATTTTTTTTCTTTCCGTACACGTTGTTCATGTAAAGACTTCTTTTTAACTTATAGTTTTATAAGTAGATGTGCCACGCATAAATTATTCTAAAGGATTTCACGTGCTCTAATGTGCAATTTTTCTCATTCAGTGACAGCAGACGAACTTCAGGCTCGTTGGAAGAACCTCAAGGACACATTCAGGAAGAAACTAAGAGAAGAGAAAAAGATCAAGAAGAGTGGTGCTGCAGCTCCATCGAAGACGGCATATTGGCCGCACACTGAACAGATGACTTTCCTCAGAGACGTAATGGAACCTAGGCGGTACGTGGCGCAATCGTAAATATTGTGCGCGAGTTTTAAGTAGCCCATGTAACGTAGTACTCGTACCTTTGCTGTCGCCTTTGTAATGTATAGTCGTTCATTTACTGAATCATACATTGCTTTCAGGAGCATCAGTAACATGGATGCCTGCGAGGAAACAGCGGTGTCAACTTCCTTTCGTGTGGAGCCACTCGACCTCCCATCGCAAGCTTGCAGGAACGGCTCAGAAGTGGATAACTGCCCCACCACAAGAAATCCGTTTGAACTCATATTTCAAGGGCCTAGCGTACCAGAACGGGTTACAACACCTTCTAATCCACCACCCCACCATCCGCCTCCCTCCAATCCACCGCCTTCCAATCCATCACAGGCTGCCAGCTGCCCAAGAGAAAGTGAGGAAGTTTCATCGACGCCACAACCAAGGTCAAAGCGGCAGCGAAAAAAAGAATTGGAAACTGTAGACGATGAACTGAACGCAGTGCGCAACGTCATTGTGGCGCACAAGCCGATGGACGCTAACGGCTTATTTCTTGTGTCTTTGAAATCATACCTGCAAAGCACGCCGCAGGAAACAGATTTGAAGATGGATCTACGGTTGATGGAAGCGGCAGGCTGTGTCCAACCAAGACCAACAGTGGGCAGGAGCCTTCCAAACAGCTTACACCAGAAAAAGTGCAGGTTGTTTACGGTTAGTCTTTCTTTTTGTCACAAATCCTGCGCTTTGATTTGAGCGAGTTTAACGCTTTTCAGTTTTCTTTTGTTGCATTTTCCTGCAGGATGCCTAGCTTACCTGGGGCCAGGTCAACAAAATTGACGCCACACTGGCCCGCTAACGTGATGCGGACTCTCTGCGAGAAAATTCAAGATTGCAAGAAGAGACTGCGTATGAAGTAGTGTAGAGAATGCATAAATAAATGGGAGTGAGGTTAAGCTACACTTTTTGTTTATCATATACATTATACACTTTGCACCACACTGTTTCCTTTTCACATGAGCTGCTGGTGAAAATCACGTACTGCAGTATTCAATTAATATATAGCTTCCAGCAAATTGAAAGTAGCTGGCATCACCTGTTCATAATCAGTCTGGGGTACCGCAGCATTAGAGCTGGGGTCACTTGATGTAGGGGCAAAAAATGTCATATTTTTCAGCTGCAGCAACTGCTACTGTACGTACGTCTCACCCCGAACTATGTTTCTAGCTGGGTTCTTTTGGCTGGAACCTCTTCCAGCTGGAAGTTACTGCAGCTGGAAAAAATTCCAGCTGTATTATGGAACTGGAAATTAATCCAGCTGGATTTTTTTCCAGCTGCAGCCTTCCTGCTTTCCAGCTGGATTATGGAACTGGAAAGTTCATCCATCTGGATTTTTTTCCAGCGGCCTTTCCAGCTAGAAAAAAGTCCAGCTGGACAAAATTTCCGGTTCCATAATCCAGCTGGAAGTAAAAAGATTTTCACGTGGGTTGTGACCAGCATTCGAGTAAGCGGTTCCTCGACAAGCGAGAGGAGCTCTTCGAACTTCTCAGGTGTCATTCGATAGTATTTTTTAAAATACTCTCTGTCACCAGCCATGAGCAAGGGCATCTGTGCACAAATTTCACAATGTGACAAAACAATTCTATAAAAAAACAACAACTAGGAATTCAAATTTCGAATGCGTATTACCGAGGTGTAGAACTCCGATTCCACTTCCCGATTCATCCACAAGGGCCTCACCCACCAGCGCCGTTCCATCGGAAGACTCAGCAGTATTTTCTTTTTTGTGAAGAAGATATTCTTGCATTCGTAAAAGATGAAGGCAATCTTGGTCGCAAGTGACGCATACTTCCATAAAGTAAAAGTCGTTGTCGCTTGAACTGGCCATGTTCACTGGTGAAGTCGAAGTGCCGCTCTTTTCCTTTCGTTGCTCTCGAGGAAGCTTCCACCGGAGTGACAATCGTGTGCACGTGCCTTTTTTTTTTGCATTTTCATTGAATGGTGACTTCCACGTAGAGGAGCCGCATGGCACGCCGTACTTCTCGGTCGCAGCAAATGTTGCTGGTTTAACAAAAGATGAAATTTGGTGACACGGTGCAGAGCTGACAGGGTTCACACGAACGAGAGAGCAAGGACGGGCGTTACAGCAGTCAACTTCAGACGTAGCATTCCACGCACGTCACTGAAAAGGAATTTCGTCATGCGACTCAACAAGGAGGGGGCGCGAAGCGTGCCGTCACGGTTCGGGGAAATAAGGCATTCACCAGGGGCCTTTATTTTTGTTCTCCCCTTCAACAACACCTCTATCTCTCACTAAAACCCAGGCTCACTTGTCCGCGTCCTCTGCGGCGCTTTTCGCGCGAGGAACAATTGCGCTGCACAGCGCTCAAGTTTGCAGGCTGTCGACAGGTCCTGCCACACTGGCCAGCTGCTCTCCGTGACATTCAGTGCCGGAATGCGCGGCTGGCTGAGCAAAGATAGATGTTCGGTCGCGAGCACAACATACACTGCGCAGATAACGAAGAACAGCAGTTGATTTCAGGCACCAGTGCAACAACACATGCCTAGAGGCATGCACCTAAAATACACGGCCGGAGGCTACCAATTGAATGCCACTGTGTTCCGACGGCAAAGGTGTGTTGTGTGAAATGATGTGATACTTCGGCTTTCCTGCTCATCATTTATGGACGCAAATTCCCGCTAAAGCAAGAATTGCTGCGTAGTCCCCGATCTGGGCCGCGCACAAGTGTATATACAGCAGCCAAAGAACCGGGGCACCGAGCGTACCACGTATACCATGCTACCTGCCGTTGGTGAAACTCTGCCTGAGGTGGTTTACTGAATCATTGAAAAACCTAGGAGGCTTACTATTTAGGGCGGAAGCATACAAATCCGAGCGCCAGAAGAGATGTAGACCATTTGGAAAATCCCGATGAAGAGTGTGCTCGCACATGCCATAGGGTGACCACAAACACGGCCGAAGCTTACAACTGAGGCTTGTTATATAAACTTTTATTGTGACTCGAGCGAACAGGTACAAACATTTAGGTATGAAGTTTGCGAGGTGTACATACTGGGCTGACAGAAACCGCGTTCCGCGTCCCAAAGTTCAATCACTGAAAGCAAGAGCAATGAATCGGAGAAACACGGGAAGTGTTGCGCAAAACACGCTCGCTGTTCTTAAGCCTTGACCTAGCTGGGAACAGCTGTTTAATAAAACCATACCAGCAAACTCTTTCTTTTGCTTCTCCATGGCCAGTTATATGGGCACGCAACAAGAACCATAGCTAAAAAGCCAGAACAAAACTAAAAGCGACTGCAAACGCTGTTTATTTGTGATAAGATTCACGTTACACTTAGTTCAATCAGTGTACAGACGCGTCAAAGTCGAGCGGCTATTGATGATGAACCTCGCAGCACAAGGGTGCCAAAGGAAGGATACTTCTTGGAGCAAAGCGCGGCTTTTGGATACCACTGAAAACAGCGGTAAACCGGCGCCTTCCGCGGGCAACACTGCCCGCCAGAGCGGCGGGCGTCGCGCAAAAGCAGCGGCGCATGTGAAACGAACGCGCGTCCTGCTGCCGCTCATCGCCGCGACCGCCGCCGCTCAGTCGCTCGCATGTGAAACAGGCTTAAAGCGATTGCTGCGCGACTCCCCGCACCGAGCTCGTCGTTATCCCGGGAGGGAGGACATCACAGCTGCGGCCGCTTGATGTGTGCCTCAATAAGCCGTTTAAGGACCACATCAAGCGCCTGTATATGGAATGGAATAGGGACCTTGGGTCCGCAGAGCCGGAAGTGACCCCCTGCTGCACGACTGAAGCGGGCCTCGCCAGCGATGCTGTGCTCATGGATCGCCGAGGCTTGGGCCTGCATTCCCGAGGAGCTCGTTTGCCGTTCCTTCAAAAAGTGCTCTATCTCAAACGCCCTCGATGGCACTGAAGACGAGGCGCTGTGGGAGGACATGTCAGACAAGGGAGCTTCGGATGAGAGCTCGTCAGATGACGATGAGTAATTGAGTGTAAATAAATGTATTTTTCTGCTTTCCTCGGAATATATTCGGGTGAAAAACTTTTTTTTCTCGCATTTGCTATGCCCGAAATGCACCTCGGACTATATGCTGGTCCGACCTACACGCGGGTTTACTACTAGCTTATTAGAAAATCAGATTGAATAATTCAATGAGGTAACTATTCGGTTCGAATTCGAAACTCAGAACATTTCCACACCCCTAATAATTTCGTGTTTGACAAGGTGCGGTATTTTTATGGATGTTTAAACAATATATGGCCGTCACTCTGTTCAGCATTACAAGGAGCAGCAGGCCGCGCTTGTGAGCTCAGTGGCTGGCGTGGAAGTTGACCTTGCTGGGGATGCCTGCTGCGAGTCGCCAGGACGTACGTAGTGCCAAGTATGGCACCTATGTTGTCCTTGGTGCACAGATTCAGCGCTTCCTGCACTGCGAACAAATCCAGTTCAGAGAGGTAAGTCATTGCTACATGCGCTGAATTACTCAAGAGAGTGCTATAAAGTTGCTACATTAAGATGTCTTCATGCAGTCAACTGCTGTGCCTCATAACAATGCCATGGAAAACGAAAGGCTGGCCAGGAGTCTGCATAAGTTGGAGAACCTTGGTGTGATAGTGCGGTCTGTGACGACTGGTGAGTATGCTATAATGGGTATTACACTATTTGCATGTTTTTGGAAACTTCACTTTGAACACATAATGGAGCGAATAACTGTATGCACTGACATGAGGGCCACATATTTTTGCGATCTTGATGAAGTGCAGCACAATTTGGTCGAATTCATTGACCTGTATGTGTTCTCGTTTATTTCTTGTTCAATGCAAAGGCCCAAGGCATTTTGAGCATATCTATCCATCTAGCTGCCTACGTTTTTGTGCTCGCCTGCACAGTGCACTCCATTCACACAAAGGCAGGCAACATAGCAAGTGGAGGGCCACTAAACTGAATACTAGAGTGGGGAAAAATATCTTTTGTAAGCAACACAATGAACTTCCCAGCATTAGCTGCTGCAAAGTAGCAAAGGCCACCAAAGCATGAGAAGTGGTGGTTCGCAGGTTGCACTTTGGTGCTCACAAGTCATTACAGTCCCTAGTTGCAATTTCTTTAGTGTGACAACGATGCATCACACAAGGCTACTCTCTCAACTCTGACAGATTGCTTGTCGTGGCAAATCCACGATCATTCATATTCCACTCATTCGCACAATCTTGCCATGAGGCCTGCACTGTCTGGCTGCAAATCAAGCCTGTCTATAGCAGTGACTGACCGAGTTTCACCATGAGAGTGCCATCACAGACGTCCTAGACGAACGGTGCCTATTGACTCATCTATGCTGCCTGTCTGGTATTATTAGGGCTGTGTGTAAACAATACATCATATTCACCATGTGCCACCTGATTTGCATACATCAATTCCCACAGTGTGTGTCTTGTGCCTTCTTTGTTCTCACCATTGTCACCATCACCACTACTCAGGTTTGAAGTTTGAAGATTATTTTCATAAGTAGCTTATACAAAAAAATGTGTAACAACACTGAATGAAAATTGCTACACCACCAATGTTAATCGGCGGCACATGTTTGTTAATGTAGTCACTGTAACCTGAAACCTTTTCAGGACTGATGTCTAGTACCTCCCACCGCATGCTCAAATTCAAGGCAAAATTTGTCTGGCTGGACTATTTCAAAATGGGAGCAAGCTTTGCGATTTTCAGACCCATTAGTGTTTTCATATGTTGAGGTTCTGGTATAGGGCCCATCCCCCCATGAGCGTGGCCTTCACTAGAGTGCATATGTACGAACAAAACTTGCTTTTGAAAGGGCTGTAGTTTATGTATATTATCCAAAGTGCCGTTCAACATCATGTGCTTAAGGTGCTTCCTTTGCTGTTTGCTTCAGACCGGCACCCTGGAGTGCGGTCATAATTTCGCAAGGAGCGGCCTGACTGTCAGCATTACTTTGATTCCTGGCACGTTGCCAAAGGTATGTACAATGCACAACTTTTGCTATAGTTGTGAGGGTATTACCTGCCGAGGCAATCAGTCACGGCTGCACTCAGTCCCTTTTGGGACTGTCCCGTTTCCGAAGGCTGGTTTTGAGAGTCATTACAGCAGAGCACAACTAGGATGCTCTTACGCTGCCTTTAGAGACTGCTAAATGCAGGCACCTATAAGACTGTGCTTGATATAATGTCTCACTGAGTAACATAAATTTATAAGAAAAGGGGTAGGAAGGGTACTGTTAACTCACTTCTGTTATTTAGTAATAGCAGAGAATTAGTAATTAAAATATCATCAGCATGGCACATATCACAAATCAAGTTCTTTCATTGCTTAGCCATGTTGTAGTGTCTAGCTGTCGTGAAGTACTCTCAGGTCAAATTTTAGCACAGCTCTGAATTCATGCATGCATTTTTTCTTGACATGAGTGAATGAAATGTAGGGCTCTAAAAAAGGCAATATACATGTTAAAAGGACAGGGCATGCAAACACAGACACGAGATAGAAGTGAAGACACCACAAGGTTGGTGCATATTCTTATCGTTTAGCATGAATACGTACCAACTAGCTCAGCTGTTTGTTATTATAAGCAATAGACATAGCTTTCATCCTCTTGTTTTGGTTACCTGCTTCTAAAGTGAGGTTGGTTAGCCACAATACCTGTTCCAAAGCACTCTGCCATTCCCACCACCGATAATGTTACTGTAAGCATCAGAGAAACTGGGTTTGGTCATCGCAAGGGACAAGGTATAGGTAGAGCGGCAGGCTTCAGCTACTGCACTAACTAATTGCATTCGTTATACAGGTTTGGAGAAGAAGCTGGTGACCGCAAGCAAGACCAGCTGTGCTGTCATACGGCTGTGGATCCGGAGCATTGTCAAGCATCTGTATTTTGCAGCTGCAGTAGGTGAGGGCGATGGGAACCTCATGGTTAGCATGTGGCATAGCTTGCTGAACCACATATGCAACAAGCACACCGACCATGAGGGCCCCTTCACTGACTGCTTGCATGAGCCCCTCGTTGGCAAGGCTTGGATGACAAGAGGCGAGGTTAAATCTGTAACAAACAGTCATTTATAGCTTCAAAATAGAGTTAGTACTGTAGCAAAAATGAGAGTTGGGCTAGTTGGTTTGGGTTCATTTAGAAGCTGCACAAAACACGAAAGACACAGAACAAGACTTGACAACACGAGCGCTGACTGACATTTGAATAAAGCACTCAGTTGTCAGTAAGCGCTCGTGTTTAGTCTTTTGTGTCTTTCGTCTTTTGCACCATTTCGAAATGAACAGTTACTGCTGTTGTGCACTCAGGCTGTCATGGCTGCATGCAGACCTTTGCTTGCATGCGATCTGATTTGCAAAGGCGAATTTTAGGATGTACAAAGCTGTGAAGTAGTTGAATGTATTCGATGCTCATTATATCAGTTTGAATGCTGAACTGAAGTGGGAAGTAAAAATATAATAAAGGAAAATGAGTTTTTCAAAGTACACAATTTTTCCATATATATGTTTAGTAAGACCTTCAGGAGGGCTAGTTGGTTCACAGCTTTCTGACGTTACTGAACTGTGCGAACAGACTAGGACACGACTAAGGAACATACAGAACACCACGAGCGCTGTGGTGCTGAACTGGTCCTGGCCAGGTACATATCGCATGTTTAGAATATGAAAAAGCCAAGTCACAAGAGCTATGAAGCTAGCAATAGGTGTTTTGAGTAATGTGTCATTTATATATAATTATGAAATGTTCGCATTGAACAGAATCTCCGGCCTTCCGGAAGCTGGCAGCCATTGTAGACAAACCCCGCCTGCTGAATGACCTTCGCAAGCTCTCCCCTGCGGTCCAGACGTTTTCGTTGGAATCCTTCAACAGTGTGCTAATCCAGTTTGCTCCCAAGTCGACAGCATATTCGCCGTCTGGGATGAAAGCAAGGTACGTTACTATTGAAATATTACTTTCAAGAACGCTGTATCAGTGCATTATTTTCCTCCTTGCAGGACCCGGCTGGCTGTGCTGCATTTAAACGAGAACGCCTCAAGAGAACAAGCCCCTGACCATAGTGGAAGGAAGCACTGAAAAAAGAGATTGAGCAAGGCCAGGAAAGGGCACTTCACAGCCTGAAAAGTCAAGGAGAAGCCAACGTATCGTATGTATATCCATGTTGTCTTGCATCTCCATATACTGAGTTGAAGCAGAAATGGCTATGAAGTAGAGTAAAAGCTTGTTAACTCGGCCCTCATGAATTTAGAAAAGTGGATTATTTAGACGTGTTCTGTGGTCCGAGCAATTGTTTGGTGGCATCAGACGCTCATTGATTTGGTCATTTTTGGCTGCTGCATGAAACCTTCCAACTGTTGTTGCTAGTATGCTGTGTCAAAGGAACATGTGCAAACACGACTGTCTTGGATATTGAATTACTAAGCTAGTGGGCTCTTATTTTTACTGATGAAAATGAATGATTCTGTGCACCCTAAACAGCAAGCACAGCATGCCTTTTAAATTTACTTTTCCACTTCCAGGCTATGTTCATGCACTTCTGGAGGACGCTGTGGGCAGGGCATCCGCCTCTTCTCACAAGAGACGTTCCCTGGAGAACCCCCCAGAGCCCCAGAGGTTCCTCAATGATGACTATGAAGCTCCACCAATGGAGGAGCTCATGGCAGCCCACAAATCCAGGTTTCCTGGTGGGCCCCCATAGGAACGCCTTGTCAGAGGGGGAATAACTTGCTAAAGTGAAACATTCTGCCTCGCTGGCTTGCGCTCGCCATCAACGGTTGTACGACTTGTGAACTGTGAACATTTCAGCGCAGCTCAAATCTCTGCCTGCAGCATGCATAAGCTTTCAAGAGGAAATCTTTTAGCGTGTAAACAGTTCAGCTGTTGACGGTCATTGAGAAGTCCCACCCGAATCCTACCCTGATTATTAAGGCGAAAGCATAGTCCTTCAATACTTTTTTCTGGTCACGAAACTTTGCCGTTACGCTATGGGGGGAGCTTGATGTGGTGAGTAGAGCAGCCTTGCCCTGGCACCACCGTCGGTTAGAGGCCACCCTTCTACGGGTTGCTTCCGCAGAGACCACAGATGTGGCCAACACGAGCTGAAAGTTTGCTTGTGTACTCTGTATCTGTGATTGCATTTCGGATAATGGCCAAGTTAAGGTATTGTACAATTGAAGCAGCACTTTCGCGTAACGATGCCGTTAACGTGTTTGTGTGTTGAGGTTTTGGCTACAAGGGTACTACTGAAAAGGTATCGATATTTTGTAGGCAAAGTGTTCATGGGCAGTTTGGGAATTGGAAGTAAGCCATACCGCGGCAAGAGACTGACGACTTCAGCATGTGCGTGTGTGTGCGAAGCACTTTGATTCATTGGACATCACCCATTAGGAAGATTGCACGACAAATGGCGACACCTTATCGTTGCCAAGAAACAAGCCGCACCACAGGCCTAACGCCATTTCTAGTGTGTTTCACGGCCTGCCAGCCTACTTCATGGATTGGAAGTCGCAACCACGGGCAGTTTGAACGCCACTGAAACCACTAAAATGATAGTTCACTGCCATGATTAACGGGGCATTAGCTACTCAGTGTAACAAAAAAAATCGTAACATTTTTGTGTCAACACTCCTTCTAAGATGCCTTTTTAACTCTGCACTACTCCAGTGCTGAGTGAAGGCAAAAATTATCTCTTCTCATAACCATTTGCAGGGCTTCATTTCCTTCAAAGAAAGATGGCGATTACAATTCCATTAAGCGTCCTGGTTCGCCAAGCAAGTACGGCACTGAATGCAAACGTGCGTCAACCCTCGTCACCCTGCTCGTGCGAGATAGAGAGTAAGAAGTTCCATTCGGAGTCAGGAGTACATTAATCTATGTGGTTTTCATCAGGAATATCAACAACAAAAATCGTGTTAGAAAACTGTGTTGCACAATTGGACTGATATGCACGAAAACTAGCAATGCTTTCGAGGCCTCAAAACGACAACAGTCCCCATCAAGTTAGCGTTTCATTGACAGCTATGATCTGCCGACACGTATGTCTAAACAGATTACTACTGGTAAATGCAAGCTCACGTCCTAGAACATTTTCTGTTACGTAAAATCAGTCTTTCACTAATGCTGGAAGAACACGCAAGTAATCGCAAATTCGGGACTTAAGGGGCCAGTCAACAGGCTCCGACTTTTTTTTTTACACCCCCCAAACAAGCTCGCCAATTCGTACGGTAGACCGCGGCGATCACGTTTTCCGAATATTACAGCGCTGTGCGCCGCGCAGACCCTCCATTTCGAAAAACAATTTCCGTGCTTCTTTCCAACGCCTGACCAATCCCCCCTTGTACGCGCAGTGGCGCAAAGTCGCCGATCGGCGACTTGACGTGGAACTGAACTCGTCGATTGGTCCTTTGCCCTACGAAACGGCGCCATGGCCCTGCGGTGATGCACTTTCGGCCGCACAGTACGCATTTTCATTTTCCTGTGCTGCCCTCTGCCATTTTGTAGAGCCCAAGACTACCGGAAGAATTGGTATTACCAGAACGAAAGCCTCTGAGATAAAGAGGCGTCTCGCTACTTTACCGCTAGGGGAAGGGTGCTCTTCGCATCGCGCTTCCTTCCCGCGCCGCTATGACACATGCTCATGTGGGGAAAGTCCTGCTCGGTCGTTGGCTGCCCGCCAATGACGTATCACTGACGTCGTGTCACGTTGCCGAAGTGGGCGGAGTCATGACCACGGGCTACGCCTCCCCCTCCCTACGGCAGAGAAGGGTGACGAGGCTGCGCGAAAATTTGAAACCAGCTGAAACGGATGATCAAACCCCTGTAACTTCCTTATTATAGCACATATTCGCGAAATTCTTGCGGCAGCATCTTCACGGAGCAAAAGTGCGCATATTTCTCTTCATTACAATTTTTGGACCTCGGGGCTGTTGACGGGCCCTTTAAGAAAAACAACAGTATTTCCTGCTGGAAACTTTCGTCATAAATTAACATTCAGAGCTTCATAATTACTGTCTTGGATTTGTGTGCTCCACGCACTTGTGTTTATAGAGTTGTTGAAACAGATGTCTGCATTTCTTTCAGGCGGTTGCACCGTCACCACCTTCACGGTGTTGTGGAAACGGTCAGCTGCATCAAACTGCACCAATACAGGTTGGTTGTATCTGGTTTGCTTGTGCAAGAATGATATAGGACAATATATCGCACATCTAGGTGGTGAACAGCCTAATCAGTACTCAGCTATGGCATATGGTGCATTGAAGCTGTAGTCCTCAGCCAGATGGCTTAGAAATTGCTTGGAAGCCTATATTAAGGCAGTTCAATAAAGTTGTTTCCATTCAGGCATAATTGCTGCCTCTTCCTAAAGGGCAGGAATTTCATCCCATCAGCAAATATCACAACCATTATTTGTCCACTTGCAAGACTGTGTGGGTACATGTGTATTAACCTTCGTAAAAGCCTGAAAGGTATTACATGAGGCTACGAAGGTGATGGAACATGAAAGTCTCAAGTCTTAGCATACACTTCACGGAAAGAAAAAAAATATGAATCAGTACTGCGAAATAGGTTCGTGATGGGTCATTGAGTGCTGGAAAAGTGCACAATTATTACTAATAGTAAACAAGTTGAGGTTTTTGAAAACGCCTTGGACCCGTTACACTGCGTAAGGTATTACATACAAGCATGTTCGGCAATGATATTGAATGTGGTCATAATGCACTTTCTGGACCTCTGGAAACATGGAATCTCCTCAAAAGCTCCTGCTTCACATGATCTGCAGAAGGACTTGTTTTTGGGCTAGTTGGTGTTTGCTTATAATCATGATGTATCGCGAAAAGACAACGGAATTGAAGACACACAGAAGATATATGCTGTTCCAAACGCGCAGGCGCAAAAGTGACATCCTGCTACAGGGGGGCGCTAGACAATGATTACATATCAACAGTACGATTGAAAAAACGCATATTCCGCGGCAAACAAGACAACAGACGTCTGACTAACACAACCATTACCTTTTTCTTTGATAAAATACGCTTCTAAAAGTTCTCGTGCTGTTCTATCTTTACTCCTACCTTCTGTCTTCTGTGTGCCTTCAATTTTTCATTAAAGTTGTCAGTAGCGCCTGTGGTTTGTAGGTTCTCTGTGTCCGTTGTGTCTTTTCGCTCTACATCATGATTATAATGCTTCACATGAGCTGCAGCCAAGAGAAATGCACTGACTTTGGTGTTGACACGTGTTCAATGCCCAGTGATACAGAAGTATCACTGAGCACTGAACACATATCAAGGGTTGTAACAAGCGATACCGCTGACAACCCTCTTCCTAGGGCACCACCAACTTCACCAGCAGCAGGCGAGGCCACCGTGGCCCATGAAGACCAGCGTGACCACCAACCACCACAGAAAAAGAAGAGAGAAGTGTTGTTCGAACAGTTAGGCAACGTGCAAAAGGAGCTCACTTCATGTGCTTCAAAAGACATAGACGAGAACTTTGCTGCAACACTGGTGGAGCATATGGGAACCGTGTAGCCGGAGCTCAAACTCGACATGCAGCTGAAACTGCTGCAGGTGGTAAAAGAATTCAAGACCCCATTGCAATAAATGTGCCTCCCTCTCTGTTTCCTACATATATTAAATTTCTTGGTTCTGGCTTTGGAACATATTATTATTCTTGGAACATATTATTACTATTAATATTAATATTCTTGGAACATATTATTAATATTAATATTAATATTCTTGGAACATATTATTACTATTAATTTTAATATTCTTGGAACATATTATTACCATATTTCCTTCCGACAGATTTGTGTTCCACAAGAAATGGCGATGTCAGCATAGTACCATCAACAAAACAGCTGGAACAAATTCCACAAACTGCCCAGCATTTGTGGATGTGAAGATTAAAAAATTTACAAAGCACACGAAACGCAATGACGCTTTCTTGAGAAGGGATGTCCTCCTGACCACCCTAATCAAGTTGAATGAGAACCACAACCACGTGCTTGACTGTGCTCATGGGCTTCACCTCCTCGAAAGCACAGCTGACACTTGGGCCACTTTTGTTGAATACTTCAGAAATGGCCTGGGTCCAGCTGCTGCTCTAGACTCACAAGAGCAAGCTGGCCAATCAAGAAAATGGTGCGGACCCTGCTTGCCAACAGTCCTTACAATCCAAGACCCGGTACTCCCTGCCACTGGTTCAGAATATGGAGGAAGACCAACCATGGTGATGACACTGACCCACTGACCAAGCTGGCTGAAAAAATGCCAGCCAATTCCGAACGCGGTAAGTTGTCTTCTCCCGTGGTATACTCCATAGATGGCTAGTTTAATATAATCTCTGTATAGGTATGTTGTATTGTAGTCCTGAGGCTGTGTGCTTCACTGTAATGTGCCTCTTCCGCTATGCTCTGTTTCGTACATCAGGTGCAAAGCTGTAAAAGTTATGCAAGAAGTTCGGTCAGAAGAATATATAACTCCACGCGTCTCGTGCTGGGGCTTTTAACGTTCTCAAAACGCTCATGAACGCCGAGCATGAGCCTGGGCATGACATATCAGGATGGGCTGCAAATGAAAGCAACTAAATAGTAACCAATGCAGCTACATAATAACAGGAGTACAACAGCATTTCTTATTTGTGAGATTCAAAACATTTGCAGTTAGCACTCACCGCAAAAATGAAATCTTCTAAATGCTAAGAACATTGAACTATTTTTTAATGCAAACACATCTACTGCAAAAAGTCGCGCTACCCTCCACATTGTTGCACCTGACATGTGGAACGGAGTATCGAAATAGACAAGCCGATGTACAGACGGGTCCACTGTTAAAGGCAACACTTGCTTGCAGGTTATGTTAGCATTTAGCTCTCTTGCGAAAGCATAGTATGTTGCCACGTCCACTTCTTTCTTTCTGTTTTCATGTTACCACCCCACTGCAATGTAGCTGCTGCCCTGTGCAGAGCGCACCCGAATGACTGGGAACTATCTAGATAATATTAGAACCTTCCGATCAGATTACGTGCTCAACGCGAACATCAGAGTTCGGGAACTTATGCGGCCGCTACCGATAACGCTAGAATGTTCCGATGATACATGTATAGAAGCCGACGCGCTTAAGCGCTTGTCAGTTTATCAACGGCCGACGCTCTGTTCGCCACCATCAGGGCATACCGTGTGTATTGCTGTAAATTAACTTTCCGTTTCTCGGTAAAAAGTTCGGCCAAATAAAGAGTTTCATCTTGGACACGCCGCCTGCTGCCTTCGTTCCCGTCGCAACCACGTGACAATATTTATACAGAGGCCCATGGTATGAACTGCGAGGAGCCAAACATACGGTGAAGCTACTTGCCGTGATATCGGTTTCAGAAGCCATAACCTTTGTGTCAAAAGCATGGGGAGGAAGGGCATCAGACAAAGTCACTTCGCATAGTGGCCCTTCTAGAAAAGGTCAAGGAAGAGGAACTTTTCCTTGTTTATTGAGGAATTCAATGCACCAAGCATGAGGTGCAACACGGCTGATGCTATAAGTGACCTAAAATCTTTCCCAGACACCTGCTGAGGTTAAACATCTAGAAAACTTTCTCGCGTATGCATCCATTGTCGAAAGAGCCACGCAAAGATTGAAAGTTTTCAAGATTTTCCAAACCGTGCTGCCTCTGAACTTTGTGAGAAGAACTGGCGGCAAGAGCTTCGCAACCATTGACAAAGCGGAGGTCGTATGCAGTGCATTAGTTAATCTCCAACTCCCAATCAT
>JALIZH010012314.1:0-50891 GCA_030522465.1 Rhipicephalus appendiculatus | reverse complement strand
GAAATAGAAACAGTCTCACTTTTTTCCTCAGATCAAGACTACATGAGTTTTCTGACGCGCGCAAGGCTCTTTAGGAGCCGGTGCACCAACTTCGGTCCGGAATGTCACGAGTACCAGAGGAACATTCGCGTTAACACTGTAGCATTATCAGTTTGGAATAGATTATGTGGCGTCTTCTTATCCAGGCAGTGTTCACGTTTATTCTCGCTGATCACACGTTTTACGATTACCTCAAGATGGCGCTACACATGGAGCCAACATTACGAAAAGTGCCATGTTCTTGCCTCTGTCAGCGACTATAACACGCGGCTTGGCGCTTTCACCCAAATTGTGCAATATCATGGGTTTGTAAATAGACGCCAATAAAATTTAGGAAAGTCAATCCCGAGCATGCATATTCTGGAACAACGCGACCATCACCATAATTTAAGATGGTAGTATTTCTCAAAATTAGCCTGAGCGATTCAAAACACTACAGCCACGAAAGGCATTCTCGCCAACTTTAAAAGGAACCAGGGCAGGCCAATGGCGGTACGATCGGACGAAAAATATTGAAGGGGCCGGAGAGGAGAGGAAGGGCAGGACGCCCTTTCCAGATTCTGTCGTCTCGATGAAGGAACGAGCCACTTTGATACAAAACTGCCGATTCACTGTTGAGCACTCGTCGTATGCGTTGTCGTTATCAGTCGGCGATTGCCGGTTCGCGCGCGGTGGTGAAAGCCGACATTGCCGTCTGTCTTTGTGGGCGCTACGCTGTCGGCGTCATCGCGCGAATTTTGAATCTTTAGGGTCTGTACGCCACGTGGTATGAAAAATGGTGAACTAAAAACGATGTCCCGAATTGCTGGGTATGTACGTCGCGATTGATTGTGCTGCAGTGCAATCTATATGTTTAAAGAAAAAAAAAGTTATTGGGCCGATGAATAACTAGCCCGTGTCTAAAACACTTGCATGGTCCACAAAGATTTTGCCGCAAGTCTTCTTTTCTTTTAGGTGTAGGTTGATCATATATATAAAAAACAACGACGTGAAGAAAGGAGCTGTGAATTATTGCACAGGTGAGCTGAAAAAAACAAAGCCGGCTGCATTGTTTAATTCGCAGTCCAAGGTACGATGTAATTATTACAGCGAAAGCTGTTACGAGATCACAACAAGGGCCGTTTTTGCGCCGCTGCCGCCGCCGCCGCCGCCGCCGGTGTCCGTAATCACTATCGCACGAAATAAAAAAAAACACTAAATAAAAATTAGCAGTTGTTCCGAGTACGAATACAACCGATGAGCGAAGCTCCTTAGAAATGGGAAGCAAACGACTATGTACATTTTGAAACGGTTGGCGGCGTTGGCGCTTACATTTGGCCGCTCTAGCACGTACGGTAGGATCCTGCCGGCGTAACCTTTGTAGCTCCGCTCGTCGTGCTTAACCGCAGGACCCTGTTGCCGGGCTCATCTTGCTGCCGCTGCTCTGGCTTTGCGTTCCGCATCCTTGCCAAGCTGCTTATCGTCTTCATCATATTCACGTTTACGTTTCTGAGGACGACTATCCATATTCTGTGAGCAGCCCTAAGTAATGTCAAGTGGGTCCTTATTTTTTATATATATATATATATATATATATATATATATATATATATATATATATATATATATATAGTATGTACAAACATGGTTTTCGGTAAATTTTATTGTCGTTTATAAAGGCGAACTGTTTTTGCGCCGCGCACCTTGTTTTTTGCGCAACGCGCGCCGAACGCCGCGAGCGCCTTGCACCGCGTGCCGTTTCTTTTTAAGTGCGAATGCACTTTATAAGCGACCCTGAATCCGCCGTCATCCGCGCTCCTCCTCCTCTCCCCTAGCAACATCGCGAGGAGCGGAGAGGAGCGTCTGTAGCAACGGCGCAGCGACGTCACACCCCACGTGACTGCGCGCGCTACGCCTCCTCACCGCGGTTTGCGCGGGCGCGCGCTGCTCCCCCGCACTGCTCTCCGCGGCGTGACGTCACGGCGCGCTGTGCAGCTGGCGCCTCGCGCCGTGGCTGTGTGTGTGTGTACAATGCATCATGACAACAACACTTTAAATTCATTAATTACACTTTAATCATAACTTTACTGCCCCTCATAGCATCACCCCGTGCATTCGCACTTAACCATGTTCACCCTCGGGGAAATGCTTGGGAGTTTTTTATTTTTTGTTGTTGTGGCGCCGGTGCCGCGAGGGAATAGCGTCTACTGCTACCTTAGACAAAGCGCCCTGTGCTGCGCTGGAATGATGGTTGTCATTTCACAATTCACGATGGTGAAAGTGAAGACGACCATTATAACCAGTTGTGCACAGAGCTTATTTCTTTTATTTAATCTTCAATTTCTGGTGCGCTGGAAGCAAACCGCTCGGCTTTCGGCGCGCACGGCGTTTCATTGTCTTTTTGAGCCGGCGACGCATCCAGGGAGCTTCAACGGCGAACGGGTGCCGGCCTAAGGAGCTTCGCTCCTAAAAAATACCGTATGACAGAATGGGAATCGGAACCCGGACCCACTGCGTGGCAGCCCAGCGCTCTACCACTAAGCTATGCCGGTGCTTGAAACTGCGATGCAAACTGACTCTATACAGGCTTTATGTCGGGTAAGGAATCGCGTTAACATGTGTTGTAAAGCGTTTTAGAACAATAAAGTAACAACCAGGCGTCACACCATGCGAATTGCGTAACTAGTGGGTCGTTCAATGCTCCAACCCATTACAAAAGCCTCAGGCATAATTCTTCATCGTCGTCAGCCCCAGCATAAAAAAAAATGCACATGATGCGTTACAAGTGTACAGTGGGTACAGCGCTTTTCCGAAGAATGACGAATGATGGCATAGTGGATGCTTCCCCACTGCACGAAATTTATGATGATTCATGGCGTAGTGGATACCATGCAAGTGTGCTTGTAGTAGTTGCCCCAAGAGTGTTTAGAAAAGGCTTTAGAAGGGTCGCTGTACCAGCTTTCGCTGTGACTGTTCTGTGCGTTCCGCGCAGGCCTGGCGGTTTTTTAATTGTAAGTAATCTGTTAGCATTATTAATCCTTGTGCCTCAATAATTACCTATATTTGTACGAAAGGTGCTTCATATTCTGGTTTTTCTTGATGCAAATTGCACTTCCCCTCCCAAATGCGCACTGTACCCTGACGTTATAATAGATAAATAAATAACATAAATAAATAAATAAGTAAATTAGAGCGGTGAATTTATATTAAGGCCCTGCGACGAGGTACTGTTATTTTGACTGGCCATGCTGGTTTTGTTAACTTTACCACTGATAATGCCTTACGTACTGAATTGAATAATAAAGTGGTCTATCAGGCATGCACAGTGGCGTTTCATCGGTACACAGGAACCTTGCGTAAGGCTGGATGCATTAGGACATTTTCGTTTAGATATCCATTGAATGAGTAGGTTGGACGCACCAGAGCATGGACATCGCAGTGGACAGGAGCCATGTGAGCAACCCGGGCTGAGGACACACCTGCGTCTTCACAAACGTCTTGCAGTAGGGACACGACACCGACACCGGGTGAGGGCCCCAGCTGCTGGACACCGTGACGATGGATACTGCGAGCGTCGAGGCGTTCATGGGTGTCCACATGAAGAAAATACACAATGAATATATACTGTGGTAGCGCTAAAGGCTTCCACAACAATAAACATACTTTGCCTCGCATGAACACGTATGCAATGTGCCTCTGATGGAGGAATATACGCAGCAACGAGAGCGTACACAAGGGGGGACGGAACATGAATAGGGACGATCCTAGTGTCCACAGGTAGTTGTCTTCTCGTACACATCGCAAAAGCTTTACTCAACCTCATAGCGGTAGATAGTGAATTACTCCCCGGAATACGTATTACGCAAGTTAGCACATCATTACTCTTGATTAGGCTGGGAAGTGCAGTTGCTTTATCGTCTATTGAATGCGTCATAAGTCCTAGCAGTGCAAGAATACATAAACTGGTTACGTTTGAATGCCAATAACAAGCGGCCATTCACGAGCACTATAGAATGTTTGACATGTGCTATCCTTATGCCTATGCTTTCGGTGAAATGCGGGCAAATACAAAAACATTGAGCACGTTTGAATAATATTAGGAAGCGGCCATTCACGACCACCACAGAATGTTTGACATATGCTATCCTTATGCATTTCGGTATGCAAAGGGCAATCAATCAATCAATCAATCAATCAATCAATCAATCAATCAATCAATCAATCAATCAATCAATCAATCAATCAATCAATCAATCAATCAATCAATCAATCTTTTATTTCGGTTACAAAGAAGCTTAGATTACTCCCCCTTGAATGCATGTCCAACCAAACGCTCGACAGGCCTCACGCCCCGTACATCGCAGCAGTGAGTAGAACAGCCGTGACAAGAATAAGCAAAAAAAAAAAAAGAAAAGAAGAAAAGAAAAAAAAAGAAAGCAAGGTTTATCTTACCTGGCCCCGGTTGGCCGAACACCATGACGGGGTTGCCAACGCAGGTGGTTAGTGGCACAGCGGGAGAGTAAGTGTAGCCTTCATCTGTTGAGGAACAGTAAGGCGTTGTAACACTGACATGCGCGAATGCCAGAGTGGCAGCGAGAAACACGAGAAAGAGAGAGAGGGAAAGTCTTTGTTTAGTCGGTTGATTGTGTCGAGCTGGGATACATTGCCCTATAAAACGGCTCGCAGGTCTCCCGCTTAGTGCCCATCTCATGGGCACGCTTGAGGATCCATGGTCGAATTCCCAAAACTTCTCTTTCGTAAGTGCGTTTTCCCATTTGTCAGCCGCCTTCGCTAATGATATGTCCTGCATCGTCGTTCGGGTTAAATATTCTCTTACGAAACTTTTTTTTGAGTAAAATATTTTTGCGAACAAGGGCTCCAGAATCCAACGATGAAAGTGTTGGCTCGAACGAATTCATTTTGAGAGTGCAGTTTTCTAGAGGCAGATAGTACTTGCGGAAAAGTTTTTATTGCGACAGCAATAATATGGACACTCTCGGTAGATATATATAAAAGCTACAACCATAATTAAATCAGAAGATCAAAATTTTCGAAGTGCACAATCGGGATTCGAGCCTGCGACCCCCCTCGCTCCGCAGCCTGCCGCGTTAGACAGCTCTGCCACGTGCCACTCCTTCTTTTGAATGCTAACGACGAGAATTTACCGCTGGCGGTACGCAGATCTCGAAAACGCTTCGGCGTGTTCAGTGCCACCCGCGTAATGGCGTGCTTAAGGGCGCGCTTTAAAGCTCCTAGATTTTTGTTTCAACTGATCTTGAAACGCGCACTAAAGTGTCCCATTTCTGTACCCATTAGCGATGTGGAAAGCCGGGCAAGCAATGCTTCGAACGCCACACGCCGCAGGAGGCGCATAGGGTCACTCCACGCACCGCAGTGTTCAACAAAGAGGCGCTGGCATAGTCGACACTTGTAGCGCGCTGATCAAACACGAAGAAGTACCAACTGGGTCAGCTGTTCGCCGTTCGTCCTGTGTCTAGCTGCGCGTTCTTTTCGAGCGCTCTTCTTTGTGTTTGAGCAGCGTGGTACGAGTGTACAGCTGTGACAGTTGATAGCTCGCGCTCGTCCCGTGTGTGTTCGTTTCGTGCGTCCCTTGCGCTTGAGCGACGCTCCGCAAGTATCGAGTGGCTTCCGGTTCATCGTGTAACATTCTAATTTGTTGCTATCGCCTTCATTGCTTCGACCGTGTGGCGAAACTCACTTGTTGTTATATGTCCCCCACGAAAGGAATGAGAAGTGGACCGCATGACCGAGAAAAGCAACGCAACTCCACGCTAGGATTGCACTAAAAGGCAGAACTTCGTCTTGCTATTTGTCTGTTGTTTTAGCGTATTAAGACAAGCGAACAACCAACCGACCGACCGACCGACCGACCGACCTGCCGGCCGGCCGGCCAGCCAGCCAGCCAGCCAGCCAGCCCGCCAGCCAGCCAGCCAGCCAGCCAACCAACCAACCATCCAACCAATTCTTAGCGCTTGAGCGCAAAGGACGCACGCTGCCTGCCTGCCTGTAGATCGATCGATCAATCGATTGATCCATCCATCCATCCGTCCGCGTACCTCTGGATGCTCTTGGCATCGCTTGCTTAACTTGGTGTTGACCAAAATTGTTATGGAAGGGTAAGAGGGTTTGACGAATCTGACTGTCTGGTCATGGCATGAATAACGCGAAAATCCTGTCGCGTACATCGCCAAACCCTTTCTTCCAGACACATATGGCCCATACCCGTATACCATGGGCCATGGTATGAGGGTGTGCGCCACAGGTGATTGACAGTTTACAGCTACCCAGGAACGGCGAGAACACACTTCGCCAATTGAAATGCGAGAGATTTAGGAAAAAGCGGCGTCGGCAGCGTTGAGGCCACGAATGCAAAGAAGAGAAAGCAGGATCCCAGTAGGAACCGAACCTAAGTGTCCTGCGTGGCAGTCAGGTATTCAACCACAGAGCCACGCCAGGTCCTGAAACTGCTTTGGAGAAAGACCCCATGCAGGCGTAATGCAGGCGCAACGTCAACTGTGGTTGCAGCGCTGGTTATCTAATTTTATGACAAAACAATAAACATTACATATTCACTCCTATGATACAGGCCTCACGTCAGGTTGACGTCCATTGTGGTTCAAGTGTCGGCTCCGCTTTTATAGCAGTCTAAAAAAACAATACATTTGTATTCCTATTATTCAGCAAGCTTTATTCCAGTGTTACACGACCCCTGAGTAATACGCTAACGAAATTTATGTATAACATTAACGTTATAGCGCGACAAGAATGAGGAAAAAACTAAGGCACACGCACGACAGGACACAGCGCTGTGTGTGCAGTCACGCGTGTGCGTTATCATTATTCTTCATTCTTGTCGCGATGTAACGTAATGAACCAGTACCAACTAGCACAGGTCCACTGTACTCAAGTATAACATTCACATCATCGCACCGCAATAATAATCATAATATGTGGGGTTTTACATATCAAAACCACGATATATGATTATGAGAGACGCCGTAGTGGAGGGCTCCGGGAATTTTGCCCGTCTGGTGTTCTTTAACGTGCACTGACATCCGCACAGTACACGGGCATCTACCATTTCGCCTCCATCGAAATGCGACCGCCGCGGCCGGGATCGAACCCGCGACCTTCGGGTCAGTAGCCGAGCACCGTAGCCACTGTTCCACCGAGGCAGACCATCGCACCGCAATGTGCGCTTCGCTTCGATAATACTGACGCCTATGCTCAAACATCAGTGCTGACGTTACATCAGAGCATAAGTTACCCTTTAAACGCCAGTTTAGTCAACGTTCCTGGTAAGCCCATGATGTGAACACATCTACAACAGGTCGATCCACCTCGTAACGCTTGTAAGAACGTATTTTTTGTCGTTATTCAAGGTAAGAAGAAAAGACAATGAAAGAAAGCACGAGGGAAATGCGAGAACAGCCCTTCTACTATAAGAGTTGGTCAATTTTTTTTTCGTGATGCATATCGTGAACTATATAAAAATACGCAATAAAAATACTAGATGAGAAGGTTGACAATACATTGTGACGCAAACAGCGTTGAATGCGAGAAAAAAATGAGAATACATACAGAATTGAAAAGTGCGTCGGCTGCCGTGTTCAGAGGTTTTTCGGTGAAAGGGGCGTCTTAGAAGCGATAAAAGAGACGGGAGCTGCGCAAAACTGAGCTGCGCAGTTCTCGGTACCTATTTTCTCTTCCCCTTCAAAGGTTCGCGAGCCGCTTGTGACTCGCGAGCATCGCACCGTACGTCAAGCGAATGCGGCGCCACTTTTCTGCTCAAGAGAAACGATGGCTTATCTGCCCGTTTTAAGTTACAAAAGATCATAATCGATTGAAGCGTAGGGCCTTTTGAATGCTGATAAGGATACCGTTAACCGCGCACACTGCAGTAGAAGATCACGCGATCGGCCTCTTCTGCAGCTTCGTCTTTTTGCGGATGAGGGCGCCAAAAGTAATCTTCTGCGACTTTTGTTGATAAAATGAAAATAGAGATGGGTCTAATGCGAAAAACGGGGGCGCGCTTTAGCCAACGCAATGGACAACCTTTCCATCAGTTGGTTTAGCTCAATTCGTGCTCCGAGCAGGGGCGTAGGCAAAAAAAAGAATTTTTTTTTTTGGGGGGGGGGGGGGGCAGGGGCATGGGCACCTCTTTGATCTGAAGTGGGGGGGTGGGCAGGCACATGTGGTCGAGTGTAATTTTGTGCTCTGTATTAGAGCACAAAATTACACTGAGCATAGGCTTGGCACACCGGGGGCGCGGGTCCGGTGTGCCAAGCCCTGGTTACGGAACTGGCACTGAGCGTTTGTCTTTCACTCTAATTTATATTAACCTTTTAATACATGACCTCCATAGAACAATACTTGCCCGGCTGAGAGGGCGCCGCGGGAAGATTTGGGTGAGGCTGAACCAGACATTTCGCGTGGCGAGCTGGCTCTGCCGTGTCGCTTGATGAAGCCCGAGAACCGTTCGGAGGAGCCCGACGAAGCGTCCTTCCACACTGGCGCAGTGCTCGCACTCGCCACGGTGTCGCATACACCCTGCGGAATGTGCCCAACACACTGTTGCACTCGGGACAGACGTGGGAGATGTCCTGGCAGCCTCTTATGCAGAAGGGCGCCAGGCAACAGCCGAGAAAGCACCTGCAGAGGATAACGCCAAGGCGACACCCTCACGAAGTGCCTGCTATGCCGTATGTTATGGTGAGCGCTGTTTAGGAAAAATTTATTTACTGTACCTAACGCAATTCATCAACGGTGTACAAACTGTGTGTTCTTAGAAAAAGCAAACGCCAATGGTTTAGGGTAGTCACTACTCTAAAGTGAAAGAGCATGTTCATAAAAACAAGGGGAAGGTGAAGGACAGTATGGACACTATGGGGAGTGGGAGGGGGGGAGGGCTGTGGATTGTCTCTTGGGCTTGGAAATGGGGAAAATAGAAAATGAAGGCATACACGCTTAACAGAAAAGAAAAAAAGGGTACCATTGAAGGTATTATAGCGTGAGGGAGATGAGAGATAGACCTGGAGGGAGTCGACGGAGCCGTGCCGTTGTCTCGCTAATTTACCAGAAGGCAATGGGCCGAAGTGGAGCGGCGGCAGCTGCAGCGTCCAAACCGCCAGGAGCGTTAGCGCGTTCTACTGGTTCACGCGCGTCGAGCTCTCGGTCTTAGCTGCGCGAGAGCCGTGGCGCGGTGGCTGGAAAATGATGATGATGATGATGATGATGGGTGATGACAATGATGCTACTGTAGCGCTATCATCATCGTCATTTTACTAGCCACCGCGCCGCGCCTCTCGTGCAGCTCGTCACAACGGCAACGACGCACAATTGGACCCCATCTCTATCGCACGTGGCTCTACGTCGACAAAACCACCGCACTCGGCGTCAATCAAGACGGCATGCACGTGGTGCGGTTGTTCGAGACCGATGTCGCCGCATCCGGGGACTTGTGTACCATTTCCAGCACACCGAACGCCCTACAACGCCTGGGTTGGTGTTGCGCCGACACCGCAGTCCACACCAGCACCACCGACCCGCTGCCAACGTTAGCGACGAAACAGACACATCTACGGGCACCTTTGTCAGTCGCCTCCGATCGTGCCGCATGGTGCCCTCTCGAACAGTCACACCAGGTCATCGTGGCACCCACTTGTCTATAACCGCAGCGCTCCGGTGCCTTCTCCGTCCGCTGCCTTTTTCCCAGTGCCGCCCGCCGGAACAACTGTAAAGACCCTGCGCCTCCACGTCGACGACTGGACTACCCACGGACCCTTTCGACTTGCGTTGTCAAAACTTGTATATACGCCGCCATAGTTTTTCATTACGGGTTCATTTCTGCAGGGGGGGGAGTATCTGTAGCGCTATCATCATCGTCATTTTACTAGCCACCGCGCCGCGCCTCTCGTGCAGCTCATGCTGAGCTCGAGCCGCGAGACAGTTAGAACGGGTTCACGTGCCTGGCGGACTGGACGCCGGCAGCTGCCGCCGTCCGTTTGGCCTTCGCTCAATAAAGTGGCGAGACAGCGGCACGGCCACGTTGGCCGCCTTCACGACGACGTCTCTCGTCTCTGTACATCGCTACACTACCTTACCAAGTACTCCTCTGCTTAAGAGTGCTATGCTGATGCAACAAGAAATTACAGCTATTGAAGTAACACTTAAAGAGTGGCCTACATGAGACAGCAGTAGCAATGCGCGTGATAAAAAAAAAATGGCGAAGATATAAAACAGTCTGTATAGTACTTTACCATACATGGGATAGCTGTAAGTTACCATGGACGCTGTATAATTCAATGCTTTCTGGCTGGAAGGAAAGGAAAGTTTATTGAACAAGTGTACACAAACACTGCAGGCACTTATACGCTAAAAGTTCGAAATGGCGTCAGTAGAACTTGGCGTCAGTAGAAATGGCGTCAGTAGTACAAACGCTAGACACAATTTTAAACGGACTTCTATAAAACACTGTGCGGTGCTAAGAAACTATGGAAAAAGAAACATGTTACCTCTCAAGGAGCTGAAGAGAGAGAGAGAGAGAAAAGAAAAAAAAAAGGGGGGGGGGGTTGTTCGAGTAGCATAGCATGTCGGATGACATGTTTCCCTGCTTAACTCAGTATAGCGCTGCGGGAAATTCCAGTTTTTCCCCACGTAATACGAAAAACCGAGTGTGCCAGCGCCTTAAAAATGCATCAACACCACTTACATCTAGGTCGTCAACTAGGCATCCAAAAATAATTTGATAAATTCGGTGTAAGACCGGGAATGCTGCTCGCTGTGATTGTCGACGAGCTTCTGCTTGGCACCGTCGTCTCCAGATCACGTACATTGTGACTGCGAGTACCAATTGGACAAACAGGCCATTTTTCCTCTGCGACAGTGATGTAGCCCTAACTCCAAAGGCGCGCCAAACAAGGTGCCACACACCCTTGGTAGCAACGCATTCAAATAACGCATGCTTAGTGGTCTCGGATTTTCCACAATTCGCTCACTTATCATTTGGCACCACGTGCCACTTTGCAAGGCGTTGACGCGTCGGTAGCACGCTCCATCTTCTCAGCCAGTCAAATTCGCGAACCACTTCAGGAACTTTGCTCTTTTTCCAGGTCTTCCATCGGCTTGGGTTCGTTTTTCTTTTATCTTCATCTTCTAGAGTCTCTTCCGTCAGCAAGTAGTTTAACTCTATTGGCGCTAGTTCTTCAAACCCCCTCTCCCTCCCGTTTTGTTATCTACTGTGCATTTAAAGTCGCACACAGTCTTGTAAAACTCCAGTGGTCTCTCAGCTTGCGGTTCACTGTATCTCTCTGTCGTAAACGTACTCTTTAGAGTACTTGTCCAGTACATCTGAAGACTCTTTCCTGGGTATTCCGTATCCGTGAACAACCTGGAGGTTGTTTTAAATGCGAATGCATTTCATAGTCGAGGGCTATGTCAGGCATCCGGCGTTGTCCGGCGTTGTCCAGCGTTGTCCAGCGTTGTCCGCGGAGGAGGAGGAGGAGGATAGGTTGAGGAGGTAAGCGCCGGCAGGTGTTAGATGTGAAGCACCTTATGGCGAAGCTTAATCCGGTGGTGGTGGTGTGCGGCGTGACCACCCTTACTGCGCATGCGCAAACCCTTTAAAAAAATAAAAATAAGAAACCTCCTCTCTCCCTCTCTCTCCTCTAGGCATCCCTCCCCGCGGCAACCACACCCTCACTGCGCATGCGCCTCCCCTCCTCTCCCCTGCTACGCTCCCCCCCTCTCTCCTCTAGGCATCCCTGCCCGCGGCGTCCACACTCCCCATTGCGCAGGCGCGTCCCACCTCTCTCTCTCCTCTCCTACGCTCCCCCCTCTCTTCTCTAGGCATCTCTGCCCGCAGCGTCCACACTCCCCATTGCGCATGCGCGCCCCCCCCTCTCTCCTCTCCTACGTTTCCCCCCCTCTCTCGCCTCGCGACGCCGACACAGGCAGCGTCTGCTAGCGAGTTTCTTGGTTGAAAAAACCGACTGCTCGCGCTGCACAACCGTTCACTGGCCACCCCGTATATATGGCAATGGATCTTGACCTCCAAGGTGGTGCCGGTGGGAGATTTCTCCTGTGCGTTGTTGAACAATAAAAAATTCGCAGCGTGCGCGTTAACTAAAAGCGGACTGCGAGTCTCTGTGTCCAGTCGGAGTCTTCTGTCTCTCATTGCACATTAGCAGCGATTGGCATGTTCCAGTAGGAAACACCGCTCCATCGCTGCGTGCTTTACGCATCCCCAGTTTTAAATGCGAATGCATTTCATAGTCGGGCTATGTCAGGCATCCGGCGTCGTGCGGCGTTGGCGTTGTCCGCGGCAGGTGTTATCTCTCCGCTCTCACTCCCTCTCCCATAGCAACAGCTGCGGGCGCGCGCTCTTATCCTCGCCCCTAGCAACCGTAGCAGGTGGTGCGGGCGGAGTAGCGCAGAGTGAGTGGAGAGGAGGAGCGCGCTCTGACGCGTGAGGGCGCTCGCGTCGCGGGAGCTCGGCGGAGCTATATATGAAAAAAAAAATAAAAATAAAAAAAATAAAAAAAAAAACAAAAAAGCAAAAAAAAAAAAAAAAAAAAAACGGCGCTGCGCCGTGCTCCCGACCGGGCTGCAGAAATTAGGCGCATTTTCCTTCTTCGAACCACAACCACCATATATAAATGGAGTGAAGCGCGCGCGAAATGCCTTCGCATTTCCTCACGATTCCCTTCGGGGAAGTGGGGGGCATTTTTTGCTGCCAGTGCTCTAGTGAATAGCTTAATATCTGGTAGACCCAGACCACCACTCTCTGTGGGTCGATTGAGGCAACTAGTCTTCACCTTGGCAGGTTTATTAGATGCGAAGCATCTTATGCTCGGGGCTATGTCCGTCCCTCCCGCGTCTTTCCCGCGTCCGGCCACTTTCATGAAGTAGGGAAGCACCCAATATGAGAACCAGAACACTGTAGTACAATATGAGGTCGTCAACCACCACTACAGTTACCCGAGTCATGGCCGAGAGCACAGATAGGCTGCTTAGCAATGGCTAAGCAGGTGGTGTGTGTCGCCCAGGTTGACTCCATTCCTTGATCTTTCTTGCATGTGTTTGGGGGGCTTAGTCCGTCCCTCCTTCCCGCGTCCCACAGCGCATGCGCGGCTCCTCCCCCCTCTCTCTCCTCTCCTACACTCACCCCTTCCTCTCCTCTAGGAATACTCTACTCTACGGAGCGGCGCCCGCGTCCCACACCCCCCACAACGCAAACGCGTCCCCTCTCTGTCTCCTCTCCTACGGTTCCCCAGTTCTGTCCTCTAGGAATCCCTTACGGAGCGGCGCGCGACAGGTGGTGCGACAGCTGCATACTCCACTGGGGGCACCACGGTAGTTCCGCGGTATAAAAATGACGGAGCGCGCCTCATTCTCTCTCCTGTGCAGCGCCGCGATGGGCGCCCGGGCCGCTGCCGCTCAAGCTGACCATCTCCCCGCTGCTTCGCATCCACACATGGTTCCATTTAGCGGGAGATGGGGAAGTTTTATTCCCATATAAATGCTCCAATTACTGTTTTGAGGTTCTGTGCAAAACTGCTCGGCAGCAGCGCAATGTGTGCGATGTAGGAAACATAAGCGCACGCCTGCGTCTTTATCACACCGGCCCTTGCAGCGAGTGATAGTTTGTATCCCGAAGCCCTATTAGGGGCGAAGCCCCCTTATAGCGAGACCTGGTCGGTTGTCGATCCATCCTCTGTACCCCGTAGTGTTCCCTTATCGTACAATAGAGGGCGCTGTCCCATAGAGATGCATGCAAACTGCAGTTGGGTGACGATATACTAGATGGCGCTGTACGCATTCTGTGTCGTCATCTCCATTTCTCGCCTCGTTTCCGAGAGGGCGCTGTCCCATAAACATGCGTACAATATGGCGGTTGGGTGAAGGTACGCTAGATGGCGTTGGCGGTGCAGCTGCTCTCCGATTGGCTGCTGCGCGGGCTGCGCAGGGTTGCCCGGGCAGCGACCACCCGCTATCTCTCATTCCCCGGATCGTCGCCGTACGAGTGCGCTTGCCGGATCGTGCTGCTTGGCTGACCATGGACGACGAGGAGCGCCGGGTGCGGAAGGCCGCGCCGCTGCGGCTCGTGCTCGTCGGCAGGATCCCGAGGTGCGAGCTCGAGAGGCCGCCGCGACGCGAGCGCGGCGCCAGGCGGATCTCGAGGCGGTGCGCGCCCGCGAAGCCGCCGCCAAGCGCGCGCGGCGTCAGGCGGATCCCGAGACGGTGCGCGCCAAGGAGGCCGCCCAGCAGTAATCGCTTTGATTACTGCTGGGCGAAACCACTGGAGGTTTCACGGTGTAACCATGATTGCTTCACGAGCTTCGCCCCAAACTCTTCATCATTCACCCCGTGAATATGCTGTGATTTTTTTATCACCTCCCTCGCTTTGACTATTGCGTCTTCCCATGCTCTATTTGCAATGCTCCCTTCTTCAAAGATCAGTCCGAGAACTCTGACAGCGTCCACGTATTGAACTCCACCTGGGAGATCGTCGGCAAAGGCTCCAAAGCGCATCGCCTTGCTTTTGTCGGTGTTCAAGTTCGCGCCAGAGAGAGCGGAGTACTGCTCAAAGAGCTCCAAAAATATGGTAAAATCAATTTTGTTTCTCACAAATACCGAAATATCATCGGCGTAAGCTGTAACCTTTATTTCCTCGGTGCCTGGCACGGGAAACCCTCTTATTCCCGGGCACGTTGCTACTTTCCTGATGAGGGGATCCAGTGACAATACAAATAAAGCTGGAGCGGCTGGGCATCCCTGTCTAACGCCCCTTTCTACAGAGAAGCTCTCAGTCATGTCACCATTTAAGTAAAGGTGACTACTGGTGCCCTCATAAAGCAGCTGAAAGCACTTAACGAACTCGTCTGGCAAGCCATAATTTCTCAGTACTGCGAACAAGTAACGCCGCAGGACCCTGTCGAACGCCTTCGCTTGATCGAGGGACACGAATTCTCCGGAAACTCCTTTCTCTTTGGCATAACAAAAGAGGTCCCTGATCAGCGTGAGCGTTGCGAAAGCGGAGCGGCCAGGGACAGCACATGACTGGAGAGGTGACACTAACTCGCTCAGCAGGGGTCTCAGCCGTAGTACTAACAGTGTTGCTACGAGTTTATAGTCTGTGTTAAGGAGAGTGATCGGTCTCGACGACTTGGGGTTAGACCCATCCATACCCTTCTTAAACAACAGAACCACTCTACCTTCTTTGAACGACAGCGGCTTCTTTCCTTCCGTGATAAAAATGTTCACCAAATCAATCAGGAGATCCCCAAGAATCTCGAAAAAAGCTTCCCCATATCCCGCTAAAGGGAACCATGTGTGGATGCGAAGCAGCGGGGAGATAATTAGCTTGAGCGGGAGGAACGTCGCCGCTCTCGTTTCACGGCAGCGGTCCGGGCGCTCATCGCGGCGCTGCACAGGAGAGAGAATGAGGCGCGCCCGCTCCGTCATTTTCATACCGCGGAACTACCGTGGCGCCCCACTTGTCGTGCGCGCCGCTCCGTAGAGGATTCCTTGAGGAGAGGACGGGGGGACCGTAGAAGAGGAGAGAGAGGGGGGAGGGGACGTGCATGCGCTGTGGGGGTGTGGGACGCGGGACCCGCTCCGTAGAGTAGAGGATTCCTAGAGGAGAGGGGGGGAGAGGGACGCGCATGCGCTGTGGGGATGTGGGACGCTGGAGCCGCTCCGTAGAGTAGAGGATTCCTAGAGGACAGAGGGGGGAGAGGACGCGCATGTGCTGTGGGGATGTGGGACGCAGGCGCCGCTCCGTAGAATGATTCCTAGAGTAGAGAAAGGGGGGGTGAGCGTAGGAGAGGATAGGGGGAGGGGACGCGCATGCGCTGTGGGGGGATGGGGGACGCGGGGGGGCCGTTCTGTAGAGTAGAGGATTCCTAGAGGAGAGAAAGGGTGTGAGCGTAGGAGAGGAGAGAGAGGGGGAGGGGGACGCGCATGCGCTGTGGTGGTGTGGGACGCGGGAAGGAGGGACGGACTAAGCCCCCTCCAAACACATGCAAGCAAGATCAAGGAATGGGGTCAACCTGGGCGGCAGACACCACCTGCCTAGCCATTGCTAAGCAGCCTCTTTGTGCTCTCGGCCATGACTCTGATGACTGTGGTAGTGGTTGACGGCCTTCATATTACTACAGCGTTCTGGTTCGCATAATGGGTGCTTCCCTACTTCATGAAAGTGGCCGGACGCGGGACCCGGGACGCGGGATGGATGGACATAGCCCCGAGCATAAGATGCTTCGCATCTAAAAACATGCATAAAAGGCTGTGAGGATGCCATCAGGGCCAGGTGCCGATCTGCCATTCATAGCCTTAAGGGCTTGCGAGACTTCATCTTTCGTTGCTGGGGGGTGCAATCCCTCGGTATCTTCGGGCTTCAGCTTGGGAAGTCCATCGCAGAACGAAAGAAATTTGCGCTCGAAATCATCGTCATCTAGCTGCACTTCTTGGGCAAAAACCCGGCAGATTCCACGCACTGTGGGAATCGATGTAATGCGAAGCAGCCAGCAAGGAGCAAATCATGCTGTACATAATATGCATGCCATTATTTACATGTTAAGACCTGTCATTTGTGTTTGTCATACAGTCACGTCGCGCAATACAAATTTTGGTGTATATCAAGCTAGCGAACTGGACGCAAGCGCACCATGAGCGTGGCATGCAAATGGGATGACATGCATGCCAAGATTTTCATGTTACCACCTGCCACTTATGTACGCTATATCGTCACATCCCGCAATACCACTTTTCGTGTATGTCAAGCTAGAGAACTGGACGCAAGCGCACCATGAGCATGGCTTGTAAATGGCATTGTAGATTACATGCATGCCAAGATTTCCATGTAACCACCTGCCACTTATTTTAGCTTAATTTTTAGAGGCGAAGCTCCTTAGGGTGTGGGTCTGTCCTTCCTCTGTAGTATGTAGTAGTAGTAGTAGTAGTAGTAGTAGTAGTAGTAGTAGTAGTAGTAGTAGGTAGCCACGTATAGTGGAATGTACCCACTCCACGTTATAACGATGACGATGACGCTGACGACCATGAAGTATAAGCGCGTTCCAGACCGCACATTCTCTTTCTGCCATGGATGAAAACGATCGTGAACGCGCTCTCGCCCTCGAAAGGCAAAACGGCAACGCCGACAACAAACGTTCCCCTGAGCTTAACGTCATATATGAGGAAAACAAAATCAGGGGAACCCCCTCCTTGTGGTCCGTATAGTTCTTGAACAAAATCATCATCTACCCCATATGTAAATAATAAAACATTGTGTATATACTTTATCAATATGTAAATAATGAAACATTTTGTATATACTGTATGTATAATCACACCACAACCCCGCGTTTGTGTGTCAGGTCTCTGTATGATGATCGAGTGGGCAAAATTTACGGGGATTGACGGTTTACCAGATTACCTCCGGAGCTTCGCCCACTCATCATCATTCACTTCGTGGATATGGCGTGATTTTTTTTTTTTTTACCTCGAATCGCAGCGAGACGCGAGACCAATCTGCCTCCATTTCGCATGCGTTCTTATTCTCGCGCTTTGCGCATCGTGCAGACGCCATCCGCTTTCCAGTGTTTAAATTGACGGACACTTTGTCAATACCAAATTGTGTTCCTCGAACGCCCGTGCCCACTGAGACGGGGTCGGCCATAAGGGAACGTGATGCGCGCGTCTCCCTCCTTGCATAATTAGAGACGCTGGTCACAGCGACTTTACGCAAGCAAAGCGCGAGCGCTGTAGAGTCCAACGCGCCCGGCGTCCGTTTGCGCGCCCCGGCGCCTACCTGTCACCGTGCCAGGGCACGGCTGCAGGAACGGACGACCGGACATTAAAGCATGAAACATTAAAGCATGAGACATTAAAGGCTTTCGTCTTAAAAATTTCGTGTATATCAAGTTAGCGAAACGGCCACGAGAGTGTCATGAATCATGACACTCTCGTGGCCGTTTCGCTAACTTGATATACACCAAATTTGGTATTGAGCGACGTGACTGTATGACAAGCATAAAAATATGGAAATCATGACATGTCATGTGCAACATGACTTGCATGCCACGATCATGACATATGGAAATCATGACATGTCATGTTGCACATGACATGTCATGATTTCCATATTTTTTGTGCTTGTCATACAGTCACGTCGCTCAATACCAAATTTGGTGTATATCAAGCTAGCGAAGCGGCCACGGGAGTACCATTAGCGTAGCATGCAAGTCATGTTGCACATGACATATCATGATTTGCATATTACCACATATCATTTATGCTCGTCACACAGTCACGTCACTGAATACCAAATTTGGTGTATATCAAGCCAGCGAAACGGCCGTCAGCGCGCCATGAGCGTGGCATGTAAGTCATGTTGTACATGACATGCAGGTCATGATTTTCATATTACCACCCGTCATTTATGTTGGTCATGCAAAAATGTCTCATCGTACCATTTTTTGGATATATTAAGTAAAGAAAACGGCCTCAGGAGCACTATGGCCATGGCATGTAAATCATACTTTTCATGACAAGTTAGTCATGATTTTCATGATATGACCAGTCATTCATGTTTGTCACACAGTCATGTTATGTCATACCAAATTTGGTATAAATCCCATTAACGATACGGCCAGGGGAGCACAAAGTCGTGGGCGGCTAGATAGATAGATAGATAGATAGATAGATAGATAGATAGATAGATAGATAGATAGATAGATAGATAGATAGATAGACAGACACGCTCAATGTCGCCGAAGTTCGCCAAGAAATGCTTCGCATTTAAAAAGACGCTCAAAATGAGCTCTGAATGCCTCGCAAGAAAGTTAAAACAGCACAGGACCACGACAGGTAACTGCACAATGGGTCTGGTTTACTATGTTAACGTTCCAGTCATTAGCGCTGTCTTGTCATAGTAATTAGCAAAAAACTTACGTGTTAATTGTTGATTCGTCCCTACTGATACTCGCCGGTCGCGAACTGAACTGCTCAGAGAGCACTTGTTTTAATACTAATACTATGTGCACACACACCAATGTGTAACATTTCATCATACGACGCGTGATATTTAAATCTTGCTTCGAATTGTCATATCGGTGAGTATACAATTAATTTCCAGCTTTAATGCATCCTTTCGGAGCTTCCTTAATTTTATTATGTTTCCCATTTAACCTCTTTCATTACGTCTATGACTGACCCGCCCTGTTGGTCTATTGGCTATGGTGCTCGTGTGCTGACCCGTAGGACGCGGGCTCGATCCCGGCCGCGGCGGTCGCATTTCGATGGACGCCAAATGCTAGAGGCCCGTGCAGGCTCGTGGCCAGGGGGCGGGGGTTAACCTACCCCCCCCCCCCCCCCCCATTAGTATGTCGGATGGAGGGTGGCGTTGTACCGAGAATAAATAATAAAATTAGGTGTTTTTCAAAGCCTTCAAAAAGTGCCCCCCCTCTCCCGAAAAAAAATTCCTGGCTACGGGCCTGGGCCCGTGTACTGTGCGATGTCGGTTCATGCAAAAGACCACCAAATAGTCGAAATTTCGGAAGCCTTCCACTACGGCTTCTCTCATAATCCGATCGTGATTTTGGGACGTATAACCCCAGATATTATATTACCCAGCCTTGAATGACTTAGCGGAGGCAGCGCTATTTTTTGCATTGAAGATAGCGGCTTCAAAGTTGAAACACCAGAAGAAAGGTGGACGCGCCTGTTCAAGATATCAATCACATATTCTTTTTGAAGAAAAGCGTGGTCTGCTTCACAGTGGTTTTCATAGATGTAGACATGACTTGCTTGAGGCGCTTATTGCAGTGCTAGCAGACTTGGTACGTGTCACGGATATCCTCAGCGTATGGCAATAGATCAGCAGGTAGATATCAACAAAAAATATTAGGCGAAACTTGCACTAAGCCGCGCAAGGCTTGAAACAGCGAAACTGGATGACTCAGAGGGCGACTCTGGTTGCGTCTATGTTGTTTCTAGGCCTTAGCTATGTGTTGCAGGTGGTTATAGGTGGTTGTAGGTTGCTTCTAGGTCGTTGCTAGGCTTTAGCTAGGTGATGCTAGGATGTTTCTACGTTAATTCTCAGCGCAGAGAGGTCCGAGTTAGACCACAGGCAGTCGCAGACACGACACAGACATAGGCGTATCTACCGGGGGGGGCAAGGGGGGGGCGCGAGCCCCCCACTGAGAAAAGTTAGGGGGCGGAGCCCCCCCACTCTCGACTGCGGTCAGTTACGGCTGCACACTCGGAAACCATCAATTGAGGAGAAGTCTTACTTTTACACAGCAATCATTTACTTGTATAGTGAAATTTGTCACGTTTCTGCTGTGGAGAGGGCCTTCCGCGTATGACGACCACGCAACGCGGGTGCTCTGCGGTGCGGGCCGCTTATGCGACGCTTGCGCGCTGTGCGTTGCAGCATTGCAGAAAGGGCTATCGCTTAGTAGGGGCTCTGTAACGTTAGAGCATTCTGTCACGACTTTATTCTGCTCTGCCTGGTTTGAAATTTACAAAATCGTCGACGCAAATGCGGGAAGGAACCAGTAAATATGGTTTAACAAAACTTGGAACTCGGCGAGATGGTGCCAAGTTTTGTTAAACCATATTTCATATCATGAAGGCCCTTTTCAGTGTAGCGCTTGTCCTGTTGTCTCGCTCTTGTGATTGTTTTCTGTGCGCTCAAGTTTTCCCGTCAAATTATGCACCATCTCGCCGAGTTCCAAGTTTTGTTAAACCATATTTCATATCATGAAGGCCCTTTTCAGTGTAGCGCTTGTCCTGTTGTCTCGCTCTTGTGATTGTTTTCTGTGCGCTCAAGTTTTCCCGTCAAATTATGCACCATCTCGCCGAGTTCCAAGTTTTGTTAAACCATATTTCATATCATGAAGGCCCTTTTCAGTGTAGCGCTTGTCCTGTTGTCTCGCTCTTGTGATTGTTTTCTGTGCGCTCAAGTTTTCCCGTCAAATTATGAACCAGTAAACTTTTTTAAACACCGACCAAACGCTTCTCTTGTTTCAGCAAATTAATTTTCTTTCATCGGAAAGGAATGTCATTACCGCTGCTCCATATCAAATTTGCTATCAGTCTATGAGTGTGCAAAAAGGTTGTGCTTTTTTTTGTTTTTTTTAAATTGGACAGCATTGGGGGGAGCTAAAGAAGGTCCGCTTTAGTTTCCGAATAATCTGTTCGCCTTGCTTATCATATGGTAGCTTGCAGCGATATCGCCGAATTGGAACAAGGCGAGGAATAAGGCAGTGGACTCGAGTATGTCGGGAAGCCCCACTTCCATGCATCTCCCTCAACTTGATCTACTGGACCAGGGAAATGGTCGAGGTCCACGGTTTTCAGGACTACGGAGACTGAATTGACAGCCGGGCTAGTTGGTCTTGAGTCATCTCGAATTGACTTGTACAGGGCGAATTACAACTCAAGCGGCAAAGAAGCACACACGCGCAGGTCTGTTTGCCTTCCTCCCTCTCTCTCAGCAAGGATGTGTTCACAGATTTGAAAACGCGCTCAAACAGCTCAACAGTGTTATACTGCAACTGAAAATATTTATTAAACTCATATGAATTCGTCTCGCCAGCTGCTATAAGTAGCCATTGCCAATGTGATCGGCGGGCAGCCTTCTTGAAATTCATTCAGAATGAGACATCGTCCGGCTACTCCAAATGTGTTTAGATATTGTTCATCGTAGTAGTACACTGTTTAGTGTGCACAAGTCATTTTAACGCCGCCAGGTTTCACAGATTTGTGACGTCGCGTAGCAGCACTCAATTTTATGATACACCGAAAATTTTTGGCGATGAACTGATGGTCACAAATATGCCATATAAAAAATAGTGTATTTTCCTTTTTTTTAGAGTCGTGCAGAAGTGGTCATTACGTGATGGATCATATTGGGGTCATTTGTAGCATCGCGTTACGAGCAGGCGCTGTGTGCATGACCGATAAAATTTGGACCAATCATAAGCTGCTAAACACCAATGCGCATGGAAACAATGCGGGGTTGTTTAACGTCATAATGAAACATATTTTTTCAAAGAAAATTTGTTCCTACACCGTTTGCACAGGCGTATGTAGTACATGGAGAGGCCGGAGGGCCCTCTAACTATTCCGTTACCGCGAGAAGATAGTTATTTTTCATTTTTCTCGGGAAGAAAC
The DNA here is from genome assembly GCA_030522465.1 of Rhipicephalus appendiculatus. Classification (NCBI taxonomy): domain Eukaryota; kingdom Metazoa; phylum Arthropoda; class Arachnida; order Ixodida; family Ixodidae; genus Rhipicephalus; species Rhipicephalus appendiculatus. Next base: position 28,670 of record JALIZH010012314.1, on the reverse strand, counting down.
TATTTGCCAATTTGAAAAGTAGTCCAGCACGTATTGCCGCATACCAAATTATGCGTAATGAGACACTCTTTCCAATTAATATAAGTTATGGAGCAGCAACAATATTGTGAAATGCATAAAAATTTGAAAAGTCAGTAATTTTTGGTTGCCAGCTGATAAACAGAGCAATAAAAACACTATATATGCAAAAATATGCAAAACAATGAAAATGCAGAATATACATTTTGAAGATAAATGACCGAGGAAGAATATAAAAACATAATAAATTTTCTACGCAATGTTTCTATTAACATAGACAAAAAAAAATTGGAACCAAGGTACTGCTTCATTGCTCGTGCCATGCAGTGAAGCATTACCTGGTTTTCGTGAGACACAGGTGCATTCGTGAACTTTTCACATAAAATTTTTGTTTTTTTCGCGAGAAGCGCATGCAGTGTGCCGATTATGCCCTTAATTATTACCTAATATTATGTATCTTAATTAACAGAAGCCACACACGATGAACTGTTTGCAGACTGCCAACTACATTATGATTCTGCCACTTTGGTCCATGAAATGGTTGAATATTACCTGCCCTTCGATGGTCCAAGGGGGAACATACCTCTCCTTAATTTTAGCACTATTGGAATTTCTGACATAGCACACAGCGGCATTACTAAAATAAGCGGCAGGCAGTTGTATGTTTTGCATTAATCACTGCGAAAGGGCTCCCGCAGGAATCCTGCACTAATGTGCCATGCAGTGAAGGCGAGGCAAAGGCTAACTTCTTACAACCTTGTGGTTGTTCAGTTCGAAAATGTTTTTACGCTGAAAACAAAAAACTACTCTTTCAAAATTTTTCGTACGTCATACCAACAAAGCGTACTACACAAAGATGTATAAGCCATATTTTTACTTGGACCGCTACGTTGCGAAAAAGATGTCGCAATAGGGGTGGAAATGCTATTTTCCCAACTTTCTCACAATATTGTGGTGATGTTTCTGCTTCATTCGCTCCCACAGAATTTTTATAAGTTATTTTAGGAACCTCTAAAGCCCACAATGTGAATATATTACTCGCCAAAAAAAATTTTGCTTTTTCTACAAAACGCTAACCATGCAGCATTTTGCGATTTTTTTGCCAATGCCAGAAATAACAAAACTTCAAAGGAAAATGAATAGTTCTGAAAGATCAGTGGCTTGAAATTAAGGAAAAAATTGTTTCGTAGTAATTACTCAAACCAGTAATTTTATATAAATTATTCAGTGCGGCACACTTTCACTTCCTTGGTCAAACTTCGAAGCGCCCTCTAACCAACGCAAAATTTTTTTGCCGAAATATAACGCCTCAATAAGTACTTCTCACACTCACATGTACTAGCCCAATTATTTTTTTCAGCGCGATCGGAGATGGTCTAAAATCTACGTGTTACACTTGATATAGAATGACCCATTCATATATATATATATATATATATATATATATATATATATATATATATATATATATATATATATATATATATATATATATATATATATATATATATATGGCCGACGGAGTGCGGAATACTCGGCCCCCCCACTCGTGAACAAGTTGGTACGCCACTGGACACAGATGTTCAAACTCCAGAGGCAGATTAGGCAAAATCCAGTCAAGAAGACGGCGGACAAGGGATAGAAGTGACGCACACGAGGGCTGTGTTTTTCTTTTTTTTTCTCTAATGGATACTCTCGCTGTGCAGATTCCTGCCGGCGTTACTAGGTGACTTGTCAGCCGTCTTCTTGACTGGTTTGTGCGTAAGCGTCATGTACCAACTGACCCAGACTTCGACCTTGCTCCAGAGGCAGAAACTCGTTCGCACCTCTCATAGATTACGGACACGTCGTCTTTGGCGTAGGCCTTCCATCGCTTCGGGGTCTTCTCGCAACCGCCGTTGCCCTTCCCGTTCCCTAGTACTCTCTTGTTGTATGCACTCCGGGTCTTCGGCTCGCCACAGTCGTTTCACAGCCATTTCTTGGGCTAATTGTTGCATCGTCATTTTTAGTGGACCAGTAGTGAGCAGTGGCATTAGCGCAGTTTCTGTGGCACATAAGCGCATATAATGATGATAGTTTTCTGATAGGCCACACAAATTACGGCTAGCTTAAACAGCTTTGCTGTTGAAAGAACAACCTTTGCCAGTCGTGCTAAGTTCCAGAAGTGATATACGCCACAAATACCTCTGCCCGGTACAGAAGGTGCGAGCGTTACATGAAAAATCTGCTCGGGGAAGTGGAGTACGTGAAACATGCGAAAAAGATAGAGAAAGAAAGAGAAGATACAAAGAGGTAAAAATGTTGCAGGAAGAAAGGGAAAGAGAAAAATAAAAATAAAGAGAATAAGGATATAGAAAGATAGAAAGACAGAGGAACACACAGAAATAGAAAGAAAGAGATATAAGAAACAATTATGAAAAAGAGATAGAAAAAAACAAAGTCAGAAAGAGCAAGGGAGACAGGAATAAACAGAAACAAAGAAAGAGAGAGAAAGAAGCAGACAGAGATAGGAAGGAAAGAAATAAAGAAAGAACGAGAGAGAAAGAGAAAGAAATAGAAAGAAACAGACACAAAATAATGATAAAAGAAACAAAGAGAACGAGAAAGAAAAAAATTAAAATCACGGACGATTACGATGCTGCTTAATGTGAATATCGAGCGCACCTTCTTAGCTGTTTGGATATTGCGATAAGTTGAGGTAAATGCTACTGCTACGGCGGCGCGCACCTCTGGATTCTGGCATCGGAGGCTTTTAGCCTCTGCTAGGGCAGCTCCTTTAGCAGCAGCGGCGGACGGTGCAGTTCCACCAGTTGCGTCGCTCATTTGATCAGAAAGAACTGGCTGACACCATTTTGTATATATGTACACGGTTTACATGAAGAAGAGAACGCCGTGAGTACTGGCGCGTACAATTTCGTGCATAGCGTGGCTGTCTCGCTAACCGGGAGCCCCCCGGAAGACAGCGCGTGGGCGCGTTCCACAACAGCCGACGCACGATGGCATGCACTACTGTGGCGCCGCGGGTGGCCGCCACGGAACCTGTCGCCTGATACACTGTCGTTCCTTCCTCCTCACTATCTCCCTCTTTCATCCTCCGCTGCGCTCCGAGTTCGCTCTCTGTCGTCCTCGTTCGGTCTACCGGTTACGACGACGCCCCTCAACGCAAGAACGGGTGCCCAAGAGCTGCGCCCTACAAAGAGACACAAGGAAGGCCACCCAGCTCCGCTCTTCCTTCAGGCTTGACACCACTAGTGCGAAGCTGCCTTAATTTTTTTCTTAACCTTCTTTTTGTGAACGCGTAAATAATCGGCACAGAATACTCGGACCTAGCCGCTAGCCGCGCACATTGCGTGCAGTGAAAGCTAAACCAAGTCGAAACGCTTATACTGAACAGCGCCGCACTCAATCCCTCAGTTCTGCGGCTCTGTCAAGAGTGAGTCTCCAGAATGGTTCACCGTTTCACGTTTTATGACCAAGGTTGTATAAAGGCTTTGTACTCTGTTAGATCGTGGGTCACTCGTTGTCGAAGAATAATGACAGTCTGGCGCCACCAGCGACATCCGCCCTTCCCGATGTGGGAAAGGACGTTAAAAGGCGCCGACAAAACTCAATAAATTAGGCAGCTTAGACAACTTTTGCTTAATCACTCATGACGCACCACGTGTCTTTCGTCTGCTGAAACGCAAAGGTAGAGGTCGATATGATACAGGAAGACGTTATCCGCGAAGCAATTCATGCGATAGCGGGAAGCGAAATAAACCGTTCGGGAAATGGCAGAGATAATTTTTTAGAATCGTTATTTAAGCACAGTGGGCGTTAGAAATGCTATTAGCGCAGTGGGCGTCGAGTCGAGTGGGTAAGATAGTTAGAGTATACAATGTACGTAAGTCCGCCTCGGTGGAATAGTGGCTACGGTGCTCGGCTGCTGACCCGAAGGTCATCGGTTCGATCCCGGCCGCGGCGGTCGCATTTCGATGGATGTGAAATGGTAGAGGCCCGTGTACTGTGCGATGTCAGTGCACGTTAAAGAACACTAGATGGTCGGAATTTCCGGAGCCCTCCACTACGGCGTCTCTCATAATCATCTCGTGGTTTTGGGACGTAAAACCCCAGATATTATTATTATTACAATCTACGTAATGAAAGGGAGGCAGGCAGTGACAAGGCACCCCACAACAGCACGCCTGCTGATTAAGGAATTTACTTACAGATAAGCTAGCCTGCCGCAGAACACAGGTGCTTAATTATTATTGTGTGTGTAAGGCAAGCTTTGGAAAATTCAGCTGAAATACGGGCTCGCGGCGCATCACATGCTCATCACAGGCAAATAATGAAGGGGGTATGTTGAGGTTGCAGGCTCCAAACTTTGTACGCGTAAGGCTCTTAGAGAGCGGCAGCAGCCCGCCCCAGCACATGCTATAGGCACAAAAAAAAATTAAAATAAATATATAAAAGAACTTGGAGGACTCTTGAGCGTTGCCATCAAGAGCGTCGCCGTCAACCATACGGCAAGGAAAGGAATGTTTGTGCGCGTATCATTGGCCGTTTAAAACAATTCTAGAATGTCTGTTGAATGGTTCGCCGCGGTGGTGTTGCGGTTGTGGTGCTCGGCGGCGGACCGGAAGGTCGCGGGTTCGACCCAATCGTGGTGTCGCATTTCGATAGAGGCGAAATGGTAGAGGTCCGTGTAGCGTGCGACGTCAGTGCTCTTTAAAGAATACCAGATGGTCGAAATTTCCGGAGCCCTCCGCTATGGCGTCCCTCATAATCATATCGTGGTTTCGGGATGTTCAACCTGATATATAATAATTATTATAATTAGTCTGTTGGATGTACAGTTGCTAAGTGCCCACTAATCCATAGTTTTTCCCTTGTATAGTGGGCGAAGTACGCACTACGCGTCCGTAAGGTACCACGTGCACTTGCGCAGCTGCACACTATAAGTAATGGTTGGGCAGCTGAAAACCACCCACTTGTAGCGCAATTCACTCGTTTTGACGCCTGGTGTTATTCTAGAATTCTGCCACGCAATATTACATTCGCGAAGGAGACTGATTCCACTACATGACATTCATATAGTTTTTTTTTTCAATGCATCTTCAACCAGTGACGTGGCTCTGTGGTAAAACACCTGCTTGCTACGCAGACGGCCTGGGTTCGATTCTCACTTCGAACCAAAATTTTTTATTATTTTATTTGCATCTCTCTCAATTTTTTGGTCACGGATAAGATGATTTTTCGCTCACAACCAACGACACCGACACCCCAATTTCAGCGAAACGAGCTCTTTAAAGGGCCCCTCACCAGGTTTGACAATTTTTAGCTGACGAGCGCAATTGATACACTCAGTGTTCACGATAACGTCTGCCAAAATTTGCAACGCTACGCGCCGCGGAAATGGGTCAAATTTCAAGCTGAACGCTGCTTGCCCTTCCTTTCGCGTGCTCGCGCGTAGAGAATGAGGGGGATGACGTACACGGCGGAATGGCCCTACGTAGATGGCAGTGCTGTGACGACGGTCCTCTACGTAGACGGCTGTGCACTGACGTCGACAGCAGTAGCACGTGACACTGCGAAAATTATTTGACACGACGTGTGTAGTTTGTGGAATTTGTTGCTTGAATAGATGAATAAAACTTGAGAGAAATAATGAGACGCACAAGGGGAATGTCTGCGTCTTTTTCATTTTTGTTCAGTGAATTGCAGCGATATGCGGGGCTAATGTGCCTCCGTTTCACATGCGTTCGTGTCGCCGCGGTTAGCGCATTGAGGAGACGCCAGCCCTGGAAACGAAAGTGATGTCCTGGCGCGTTCGAGCACTCAATGTGCTCATTTATTCTAGCGCGTCCAAGTAAACGTAAATGCGGCACTGGCTCATGATACCGCCATTCTCCAACGCCACCTAAAGAAACTTCGTCAAGGCCGGGAAGCTCTACCGCATACGTCACACATCGTCATCGGTAGTGGGCCGGATTTTTTCAGTGGGCCGCTTTCGCTCTGCGAACGCTAGCACGCACACGGTCACTACGGGGCGGAGACGCTGGTTGCGTTGCGCGCTGAGCTTGGTGGCGGTTCCCTACCGACGCCGGCATTCGGCGGCGCGTTCGCATTTGCGCTTTGGTCACTTCAGCATCACCGGCCTTCGACGTTGGACGTCTATCGAATTCCTCATGTGCTGGCGTGGATCCCATGATAATTTCGCGGTTGTAAGCTGCACGAGAAAAACTCATGTTGCGTTTCTGTCTCGGTACCGTCGTTCGCTTCGACTTTGTACTGTGTGCTGCTTTAGTTTGTGCGCGGTTTCGACGGTGATTGAACCGAGTGTGAGGTGCGACCGGAGAAGTGTTGTGTACCCCATTGTTGTGGATACTACGACTCTGTTCTGACACCTACGGCTATGGCTGTGTGTGTTGCTTTCCTCTACAACTTTGTGGACTGGCTTGAGGCACGACAGAAACAAAACCTGACGCTTGCAGACTCGATGACGAGACCCATCGTGCTCTTCACCAGACAGCCCAACCTCTCGTGGAAATTGTCACGTGCTGTCTTGATTAGCTCGCCATGTATTTCAGTCTCCTCGGAAAACCTTTTTGAAGATCACTTTGGGAGGTACAGATGCATGGCTGGGTTCCAGTGCGACGTATATCTAGCTGGTAGCTTATCCAGCTTCGCCAAAGAACGCTACCACAGGCTGGTACGTCCGCTGAAAACCCCACCGACGACCAAAACTCGGATGACTTTCAAGAAGCAAGCTTACAGCGAGAAGGCTGGAACGTCGTTTTGACTGACCGAGCAGTATCAAAGCTAAATGTCATTTTACCGGTGATAGCGTATGTGACAGGGTACACAGTGCATGTTACCCTCAAGAAGCGAAAATGTGACAACTGCAAAAACGCACTAACTGAGAATACGGCAATAAATGTTTCACCAGCACTTCCGTTGTACAGCCTCGTAAAAGAAATAGATAGAGGAGGTCTTCTTCCCTGAAATATCAGCTATGAATGCACTTGCACACAACTGTGTTGTTGTGGAACAACTTGTCATAAAGCCAGAGCTTTTAAAGGCCAATGATCAGTGCCAGATAACCGCCGAGTTGACGTTGGACTTGCTGGCAGATGAAGACTTCAAAGACTTTGACTTCTGTTAGAAGCGAGCTGGTGATCAAGCATTCACTGTGGCGCAGCAGAATTATTTACTAAAAAAATTGTGTCGACGCCTGACTGACAATTAACAAGAGGGAGTAGACACGTCCAGAAAAAAGAAACTCCCCACGCTTACCAGTAATGAGTGCACGAGTGGTTGGAATAAAGAAAAAAAAACTACAGTGGCAAAACGAAGTGTGTACGCTGATTTATGCTTTGAAGTATCCTTAGCTTTTTTTAGCATAAGAACGTTTGTCACTCAAATAACAGGAGTTGTAATGCACAAAAGCTCATTCACTATTGAGCTCGCGTGACGTGTCACCACTGGGCTGGCGCTTGGCTCGCGCGAGCTCAATAGTGAATGAGCTGCGCGAGCCAAGCGCCAGCCCACTGGTGACACGTCACGCGAGGAGCTTCCAGGCCTTGACGAAGTTTCTTTAGGTGGCGTTGCATTCTCGTGCCAGCGAAAAGTGAAACGAACGCGCACCGAGGCATCCATCCCGCAGAAACAGGCAATATACCACAAAATAACGCTGGTCAACAAAACAACGCCGAACGCGTGCTCGGGGGGCTGGGCTTCCTCGGGCACGTCATCCACACGTGACCTTGCGCTCTGATGCCGGAGAAGGTAGGGAAGAGATTTGGCTTGCGAAGGCTACGCGGGCCGAGCGGCAAGGGTTTCGAGCTCGCCTCCTCGCATCATGGTTTCGCGCCGCATCAAAATATCGGTTTTCAACCGATTGAAAAAATTCTTGTGGCATAATGCTCCTCATCGGACAGACAACTGCCAGCGTCTAACTAAAATTTGTTATGGGGCCTGGTGAGGGGCCCTTTAACGCTATCGCATTAAAATCCGAGAATACATTTTGGTTGAAGACAAACCAGAGCGCCAGGCTCTGCTGCAGCAAAATAATTAATACCGTAGATTTAGGCACAATGCAAGCTGATGACAACCAGCAAAAAATCATCATCATCATCAGCCTGACTATGCCCACTGCAGGGCAAAGGTCTCTCCCATGTTCCGCCAATCAACCCGGTTCTGTGCTTTCTGCTGCCACGTTATACGTGCAAACTTCTTTATCTCATCTGCCCACCTAATTTTCTGTCTCCCCCTAACGCGTTTGCTTTCTGTTGGAATCCAGTCAGTCACCCTTAATGACCAGCGGTTATCCTGCCTACGTGCTACGGGTCCGGCCTATGTCCATTTCTTCTTGATTTCAACTATGATAACCTTAACCCCCGTTTGTTCACTGACCACTCTGCTCTCTTCCTGTCTCTTAAGGTTACACCTATCATTTTCTTTTCCATCGATCAATGCGTCGTCCTCAATTTAAGTTGAACCCTCTTTGTAAGTCTCAAGGTTTCTGCTCCGTAGGTAAGTAGCGGTAAGATGCAGCTGTTATATACCTTCCTCTTGAGGGATAGTGGTAGACTATCACTCTTGATTTGAGAATGCTTGCCGGATGTGCTCCACCCCATCCTTATTCTTCTAGTTATTTCACTATCATGGTTCGGCTCCGCGGTTACTGCCTGTCTTAATTAGACGTTTTTTCTTTACAACTTCCAGTGTGTCGCCACCTATCGCAAAGCGCTGTTCTCCGCCGTAACTGTTGCACATTACTTTAGTTTTATGCATATTGTTTTCAGACCTGCTCTTCTGCTTTCCGTGTCCAGTTCAGTAATCATGAGTTGTAATTCGTCCCCTGAGTTACTCATCAATGCAATGATGAGTAATGACGAATTAGGAGCAAAAATTAGGAGTTTACGAAACATAGGCCACTTTGGCCCGTTACATCTTGCAAACTAAGCATGTGAGGACACACAATATTGAAACCGTGTTTTGACAGATGTAAGCTCTATTCGATAAAAAAATTCTCCCGTAAAATGGTACCGGAGTTTTATTAAATTTATTTCTTCAATTAGCTTTTTATAAAAAACTCGTTTTAGCTAAGTTTTGTTTTGGTTTGCACCGCCTGTAGGAAAATAACTTTTCGCGTCAATGTTAACACGGCGTTTTTCTATATCAGACAGCTATTTGATGTTTCTGGGCGTAATAGAAAACGCGCCAAGCGGCATCGAAGTTAACACTTTTTTTATTTCTGCATGTGTTTGAAATTTTTCAAACATATTTTATCATTTGTGGAAAGCATAGGCAAATGATGGATGTAATTTGCAGTGATGCGCATTAAAATCGGCAGAAAAATTTTCGATACAACTTTTATAGTTCCCGTCGAATTGAGCCGTGAATCGGAAAATATCGCACCCCTCAAATATTTTTTTTGACATGCTGGGAGCGTCGTGTTTTTTTTTTTCGAAATCGTCTTTTCTTTTTCGTGCAATTGAATGTGCCCACATAGCATTTACTGTGGATTAAAATCTGGTGCTTCAACATTGAATTTTTTTGAACTCTTCCTCGCACCGTGGTGATCAGCGTGAATACTGTGAGCCAATTTTGCTCGCAGCGTTTGCAACGGCGATCACCGGTCGTACTGATCAGTAGAGACCGGATTATAGGCAAATGCCTATTTTTTTCCTTGCGTTCCTATCGCGCCACTTTGATATATGAGCATGAATTAGGGGTAAAGGAGGGCGTTTATAGTGTTTTTATAGTGCCTATAAATGCCTATTTTTGGGGTTTGTGCCTAAATGTCTATAAGTGCCCATAAATGCCTATTTTCAAAATTGGTGCCTATATGAACGCTATTTAACCTCAAATTTTGCTTTCGAGTACAGTTTGAGACCGTAATTCATGTTACCGGGCAAAATTGACGTTTCGGAACTTTATGGGGTGCAACAACCTATAGTTCCCTAGTTCAACAAACATCCGGGAGGCAACCGGTAGCAGCAGTGAAATGGTACGCGCCGGCCACCTTACCCCACCGCACTGACATGGCGCGAGCGGTTGGAGCAGAGGAGAGGAAAGGACACTATTTCTGCAACCCTAAATGGGAGCATGTCCCAGGCGGGAAGGCGGGAAGAGGAGAGGGGAAGAAGAGGAGAGTGGCGTCTATGGCCGAGGACGTGGCGGGCGGCTTTTACCACCGGTTTTCCAGCCCAGTGTTCCCATGGAATTGAACCACTTCCTTGAAGACTTGGGCGTGGTGGGGGGCAGAAAACAGGAGGTGCCTGCGCGCAGCAGCAGGAATATGGAGAGCGAATGCGAAACCATGGAGTGCCGTCAGGGGAAAATAGAAAGCAGGTAAAAAAAAATCAGATGTGCACATGTCTTTTGTTTCGTTTGTAATTTACTCTTAAAGGACGCTTCACCAGATCACATTAGCAATTTTAGTCAGATACTGGAAGTGTTCGCGTGCCCAATAAAGAGCTTTGTACCACAAGAACTTTTTAATTGGTTCATTACGAGCAGCGAAAGCATGATGCCGGTAGGTGAGCTTGAAACCTTTGCCACTCGCAAGCCAAATTCCTTCCCTGCCCTCTTCAGTATCAGAGAAACTCGGAGCCGGAAGATCGCACGACGTTGACGCATCAACACGCCATGCGCACGCAAGATTACACTATGTGCACATGACATGCCAAAGGCAGGTCGTGCGCATAAGTGGTGTTGTATCGTCTCGGCGTTCGCTCTATAGTGTACTGCCTGTTTCTGTGGGATGGATCCGTCTATGCGTTTGGAGAGGCTGGCATGGATCCTGCATCCTTACCACGACACAGCGCGTCGCAAAGCTGGAACTGCTGTAAGGGACGATGCACCAAAAAATACTAAGCGTTGTCAGGGCTGGCGCCGGCTCGACGCGGGAACGGCGAGAACACGAACACAAAAGAAATATAGGCAGCTAAGTCTCGCATCGCTCTCGATTCAAAGAAAAAACTAAAGAAAAGTGCGCACACATTCCGTTTGTATGTTTTAATATTTCTATTAACTTTCATTCTTCTATTCAAGCAACAGTTGCACAAATTACACATGTAGCCTCGAATAATTCTCGCAGTTTCATGTACTACTGTGACATACAGAGGACCATTCGTTGTTGAACTTCACCTCCCCCACATTGGTGCGCGCGCCCGTGAGATAAAGGGCATGAGGCATTCAGTCTGACATTTCACCTCCTTCCGGGGAGCGTAGCGTTGCAAATCTTGGCAGACGTGATCGTTAGCGCAATGCATGCATTACACTTCTAGCTCGAAACGCTCAAACCTGGTAAGGGGCCCTTTATGGTGTTCGCACAAAGAGGAGAAATTGACTCTGCGCTATTAGACCCGGCCAATACAAGGCTAACAGACCCTTCTGGCCTTTTAGCGGTCTGGCTATTGAATTCTGTGCTGCCCTTCCCAGCCATGCCGAAAAGAAGCAGACCCAGGAGCGTGTTTATTCGATGGTGGACACTTAACTTACCATTCTGGACAATAAAAGGAGAGACCGTGTTCTGGAAACCGTGCCCGAAAAGGGACCATTGCAGGGCTATGTTAAATCATTAACGCCTTTGTACAATCATAAAATATAACATTTGTTTGCTTTCCTGTCGTAGACCAGGTCGCGCACGTCCTTATTCGAAAATTTGAGTTTTTGTAAAAATTTATTGTGCCTATATTTACGATTTTGGGGGCCTAAAACTGTGTTTTTCCTGCCTATTTTTGGCGCCTAAAACACGATTTTTTAGTGCCTAAAAATCCGGCCTCTACTGATCAGTGATTACTATAAAACTTAAGAATGACGTTGCTTTGCAAGAATATTAATGCGAACAGGCAATAATGCCAGTGATGACATGATTGTCTGTTAGTTCTCATTAATATTGCGTCTAACAAAGAAAACAAGCCCTTAAATTTTCTGTTTCTTTTGAAGGTGTTTTTTATTGGACCAAGAAAACGTGCACGTGGAGTTTAGCCGCATTCCTGATGTTTCCTTTTTTCTAATTATCCGCATGACACACCATCATCTAATGCATCTACAATGAAGTGCTGTTTTCAGCAGTGTCGGATGAAAACTCATACCTTCGTTTGCCATAAATGAGACAGATCTTGCTCTTCGTTAAATACTTTATTATCTAACAGAACTGTGGGTTTCTGTCTGATACGCTTTGCGATCCATGTCTGTATCTCCGGTTGAGGCCACGTTTACAAAACCTACTTAACCCCTTAAAGTTGCGAGTTTTCTCTGACATATTGAGCATTCAGTATTTGCAGCAGCTGTTGCACTTCTTGTTACACTGATGGATAAACCTCAAAATGCGCTAGAATAGACGCCCAATGTGCTAGAAGTTGTGTGATCTGCGCAAACATGTCTATTGAATCACGTGAGCAGAACCTGAAACGGAATTAAGGCTGTAGCCTCGATATTCAACAGGCGACTCTCACTGGCATTCGTTTGAAAATAACAATCACGACCTGTCTCTCTTAAATGTTCGAAAAATCGCGGTAATGTGCAACTTGGCAATTTCGACATGTACATAGGGATTGAGGTGAATGAACTTCTCTAGAATTTGCTCGCTCGCTCATTCCATAACAATCAAATGAGGTCATTGTGAGTCAACTAATGCTATTGAACCCGTGTATGGACAAAAATTTCGAGCGATACATCCCGGTCAAAGCGCAATTTATGCAGGTATACCCCGCCATAAAGGAAAAGTTAGAGCGTTTTGGGGGCCGGATATGCTCTAGCAAGTACAAAACATGATACTGCGTGCGTGGCACGATCTCAATCAAAAAACGATTTGTGGCGAGTGCACAGTCCAAGCGCGTAGTCGCTGTGCTAGTGGTCCTCAGACGACGAGAAAAGCTGTTGCCCGCTCAGATGCGCCGGTAGACGCCCAGTATTCGTCTGCAGTTGGGACAGAAGTGCTCGACGTCCTGGCACTCGAACACACAGAATGGAATGACGCAGCAGGGTACGCAGCTGCAGAGACAAAGTGTAACAGTGTAATCAACCAAACCATCGCGCAACAAAAATGCTATTACCAACGCCGTCGTGATAGTTATAATTTATGTTATTTTCATTGTTGCTTTGATGAAAATCATGGTCATCGCCAACATACCGATCACCATCACAATTATTGAATTGAATTTATTATTATAAGCACCAGTAAACACCATGCGTAAACAACGAGGACAGTAGAATAAAAGCTTCACAATGGCAGCTTGATTAGTCCCACCTACCCGTGAAACACAAGCAGTATCATGGCAAGAATGTTATATACACACAGTAGTAACAACATTGAAAAAAAACATGGCTGATCCCTCTGTCAAAGGAATCGGTATAACACGAAAGTGAAACGTGTATTCACAGAAGTAGTTGAGCGTTTATTGTGCACTGTTTTGCCACAAAGGCGAGGAAATGTCCTTTGCTTTATTAAACACAATATTAATGAGAACTAACAGACAGTGATGCCAAGGCAAGTATAGGAGATGTTATTAGGAGTAATTGTAATGTAAATGTGAAGAAAGAAAAGTGGACGAAAAGATAACTTGCCACCGGCAGGGACCGAACCTGCGACCTTCGAATAACGCGTCCGATGCTCTACCACTGAGCTACGGTGGCGGTCATCCCTCTGTCCACTTTATAGGGTATATATGTGCATTTAAACGTGGGAGCGTTATTCAGCGCCGCCTGTTGCCATTGCGGCGAGTGCGGAACACTCTTTTTCTGCCTGTTTGGCGTCATGTAGCACGTGATCTTATTACGAGCAGGCAGCTGACTAATAATCCATCGCATACTACCTAAAGGCACCAAGTCTGCCAGAACGAGAACCTCAATATGAATGAAGGAAAGAAGTGTAAGTTTAAGGGCTCGTTTGCTTTGTTAAACACAATATTAATGAGAACTAACAGACAGTGATGCCAAGGCAAGTATAGGGGATGTTATTACAAGTAATTGTAATGTAAATGTGAAGAAAGAAAAGTGGACGAAAAGATAACTTGCCACCGGTCCCTTCCAAGTCCGTGTCCCTGCCCCACTTAAACAACTTCGGTTTGGCAGAAACATGTCCCGTGACAAATTTTACGTGATTTCTTTGGCGGCGTCGTGTCACATGTCTAGTGTACGTGATCTTGGCGGGAACGTGTCGTGTGATTAGCAATACGTGATTGTGATTTGAACAGGTCACGTGACTACCCTAGTGAAAAAATCCGTATGTACGGAAGATACGGATCCGCACATACGGAATTATGGTATTACGGATCCGCATGGTACGGATCCGCATGATACGGATCCGCATGGTATGGATCCGCATGGTACGGATCCGCATGATACGGATCCACATAATCCATATATATGGATTATACGGATCCGTATCCTCCGTATATACGGCTTCCATTTATACGGAAATATGGTATTATGCCATAATACCATAGTGATTTTGGTTTAGCGAGTCCATATAATGCAGACAAGGTCTTCCATTAAGTCAGAACTTGTTTGAGGACAGCTTAATCGAGAGATTAAAGTAAACTGAATAATATTTATTTTGCACACGTACGCGCAGAACAAGCCTAAACAATGTGCGCTGTCAGATGACAACACCCTCGCGTGCACCACCCAGAATAACCACAAACAATGCGCACTGTCAGAGAAGACGACACCCTGGCACACACCACCACACACACACTTTGTTTACGTCTACCACCACTGGTTACGCTCGATGTGTCGAGAATGTAGAAACAGTGGCAGTTCTCACACGCAGAGTAAGCATAAACAATGCGCACTGTCAGGCGACCGACACCCGGGCACACACCAATCAGAATAAGCATAAACAATGCACACTGTCAGATGACACGACACCCCTGGCACACGCCACAACACATGCACTTGTTCACACCTGCCGCCATTGACCATGCCAGATATGACGAGAGTGTAGAAACGGCAGCAGATCTCAGGCGGTACTGCAAACGGAATCTACAATGAACGCCTGGCGTTCACACTGGCAATAAAACAACCTTTATTCTGCACGCGTACCTACGTATGCAGAATAAGTACAAACAATGTGCACTGTATGCGAGACGACACGACACCACTGTACTGGCACGCACCACCACACACGGACTTCTTCGCGTCTGCCACCACTGACCATGCTCAATATTATGAGGCTGTAGAAACAGCAGAATCTCTCACACAGGTCCTGCCGTTGCGAGGTAATCGGATTGACCCGCCATCCTTAACTGCAATGAAGGCATGGCATTCTCACTGGCGGGTAAACCTTCGAAGCTGTAATGCCAAGCAAGCGGGAAACGTGGTGGAGCAAGCAGAGTCCATGGTGACACAAAAATAGGTGGTTCTCCGATGTAACTAGCGTTGTGGCAGGTCGCGTCATGCACCTTCGGATTCCCAAGGCGTTACGAGATCCTGCAGATTATAAACCTTTCCTGCGGGCGCACGCACAAACACACACACACACACACACACAAACACACACACACACACACACACACACACACACACACACACACACACACACACACACACACACACACACACACACACACACACACACACCTGTCACCGTTTGGTTGCAATGCAGGCAACAGCTAGCCGACGGGCGCCTATTCACTACCGCACAACCACAGGACATCCAACGCCTAGATGGTTGCGAAGGGCAGGGCATCCGCTTCAGCACTGGCGTTCCAGGTATCCACATAAACTTGTAGGAGAGGCACGCGCAGGTCCGAGTGATGGCAATGAGGTGAGCACAGAAACGATGCGCGATGGCTACAAACGCTTACGGGTATATCAGTAAAGAATCGCAGCCGTAAGGAAACGTCGCAAGCGCAATGCTTAGACGCGGCAGCGTCCGATACACTGGCAGGAGGGCCTCAAGCCACAAAGGACAAGCCCAACGTAGGTGGCGGCGAGCCGCGGTGGAATGTAGCGTAATACCACGGTGGGTGAGAGGGAAAGACGACGGCCGCCGAGGGAGCGTTTGACGGAGGCTATGAGGGAGGGAGGCCCCTCCCTCTTAGGTGACAAGAGAGAAAAGGGGGGCGCCCCCCCCCCCCCCCCCCTCCGTGCGCTCGCCTATGGTCATGGTTTCAGGCAGAACACCATCCTTTCCGTATACTACTTATCGCCACGTGGATCTTTCCGCATAGCACATACGGATTCCGTTTGTTCTTTCCGTATCCCATGAGGTTCCCGCATGTTCCGTATCATACTTTCCGTATATTCCGTATCGCCGTATGAGCCTATTCGTATAACAGATACGGCATCCGCATGTTCCTTAAAGCTACATCCGTACGCCCATACGGAATTCCTTATGTACCATATGATACTTCCGTATGTTCCTTACAATTTCCGTAAGCATCCGTATATGTCCGTACAAAATCCATACATTTTATACGGAAAATATGTGGAATCCCTATGTTTTCCGTATGACGGCATGCGGATTTTTTCAGTAGGGGTAGTGTTACGTCATTTTACGTCCCGTTCTCCTCTTGTTTTTTTTGCCTTCTTTCTCTTTCTCTTTCCATTTCTCGGTTCTCCTTTCTTTCCACCTCTTTCTTTCTATTTCTCTCTTTTTCTTTCTTTGTTTCTTACTTTCTCTTTCTGCCTTGATCTGAGTTTTTTTTTCTATCTCTCAACAGTCGCGCACGTGTTCGGCGAGCGAAGCAGAAGATAAAGAAGATGAGAAAGGTAGTGCGGGCCGGCATGATGATCATAGTTTTTGCGATCGCTATACGAAAGTGAGCCGTGCATAAGCAGCTCCGCTGTTCAAAAAAAAAAAAAATAAAAAAAGAAAGAACAATATTGGAAGAAACAATCCCTCAGCACAATGAAATTTTCCACATAAAATGGCCAACGTTGACATCCCAATTCGTTTCCTCATCTTCTGTCAGCTTGCCACTCTCTATTGTTCAAAGCAACCAAATTTCCCAAAAAATGCTGTAAGTGGTCATTGGCGTAGCCAGGAGTGCGGGGGCGGGGGGGGGGGGGGGATGAAGAAAACACCCCAACCTTCCTGAAATTTTATAGCACAGCTCTTCGGCACCCGTTCCCGCGTTTAGTGGCGTCGCCGTCGTTGGCGTAACCACGCGACCGAGTGCGTACTACAGGAATTGGGCAAGCCCCACTACCGTGTACAGTAGGTGCGAGTGTCAAACGAAAAAGAAGTATGTTCCACATGAATTGAGCAAGCAAAGAAGAAGACTGATATGCGTATACCACTGAGTCGCTCTACAGACATCAACAGGCTCTATGTCACCCGTGCAGACAACGACTTCAGCTTCTACCAAGGGAAATCCAATCCGGGCAGAACTCTAGCCGATGAGTTTCATCGGTTGCAGTCTCGCAAACTCGAAACCGTCACTGCTAAGTGCAACGCCATGATGAGCAGCCACACTTCTTATCGGTCTTCGCGCTCAATGTTCGCTCCCTTGCCGCACATGCCGAGGACAACATCGTGATCCCATTCTTCGACGTGCCTTTCTACTTTGCCTTGCTGAAACCTGGATGGATCCGAAACAACCCCTCGAAGTCGTAGTCTACCAGTACTGTTGTGGCGCTCGCAGAGACCACAATAGAGCCGCGGGAGTGGTTATATACTTGCGTACGGGTATTTCTGCAGTACGCATCGACATATTTGGTAGCTCAGATGAAGTTGGTGAACTATGTGCCACAAAGTTGGACAACGGCTTGCTGGTAGTGGCTGTATACTTCTCGCCCACCGCACTTACCAAAGACGTCATGCACTTCCCGCGCCCCGCGTTAACCGCACATCGACCCACACTAATGTTAGCTGTAGGTGACTTTAATATGGACATAAAAACAAACAAGACGTTCCGACCAGTTATGCGCGAGAACATCCAGTTCCTCTCCATCGTAACTCATCGCACTGATGTGACGACCTTGTGAAACACTTGCATAAACCTCGTCTTTGAGAACTAGGCATTGTTGCAGGAAGTCGAACATATCTCCGCTCACTTCTCCGACCACAAAGCTTCCGTCATTACAATAAAAGAATGGCAGACGTGTGTGCCCTAGAGAGAGGGTTTCAGAAATGAAGTAGTGGTATGCAAATGTACATACATACACGTATCTCTCAAATTGTTTGGCTCAGCTTATAGGGTAATCAAAACACCTAAACAGCTGCGCTCAGAATTCGCATTAGGCAGTATCGTAATCGTCACTAATTTTTTTTGTTTCATTTTTGCTTGTGTATATATACGGGCACACATAAAACGCACGCTCGAACACACCAAGTATGTTTAAACCCTGCTCTAACCCACCCCCCCCCCCCCCAAAAAAAAAAATAAATAAAAAATAAAAAAAATAAAATTCTGGTTACGCTACTGTTAGCGGTTAGCACATCATATTACCAGTAGAAAGGAGAGCTGGAAAACAAAAACTTGGCGGCCTGCCTACAATAAGCGCGCTAGTGCGCTAGAAACGCGTCCCGATGCCCTACTTTTCACCGAGCGCGAATCTCGGCGATCGCCGTCCCGCTGGGATAGCCGTGATCGTATAGTGGTTAGTACCTTGCGTTGTGGCCGCAATAACCCAGGTTCGAATCCTGGTCACGGCATTGTTTTTTTTTCCTTTTTTTTAAATACCTCAACAAGCATCTCTCTGCTGTTTGTGGAAGACACGTTTGGGCAAGCAGGACACTTTCGTTATGGTGACGGACAGTAAGACCAGCTTAGAAAGAAGCATGCTACAGATACAAAGGTCTACCTTCTTTATTATTCCACTTCGCTTGTGCCGCTCGCACCAATAGCATATATCATGCAAATGATGCAGGGATTGCAACTGAATCAAAGTGTTTATGTTCTCTTAGGCCTTGAGTTTCACACGGAAGCGACTACCACCAAAGCGGACAAGTGGTTTTGATTGCCTTGTTTCGTATTAACAGCTGTAAAATTATTTGTAGTTGGCTATATGAATGATCCCGAACCTTATGCAACGAAGCAAGTTTTACACTCTTTTGTTCATCTGCCGGTCGCGCGTGGATTGCAAAAATAAAAGCAGCGAAAACATGCCACCATAGCGAGAGTGTTTTCCACAACAGCAACAGTTGGTACATAAGCGCCATCTAATGCAGAAGCGGAAAGACATCCGATAGCATTCCCCGTGGCGCATTATACGAATAATCCTCAAAGTCGAAATCAGGACTGGTATATATTTCAGCGATGCCTTTACTGCTGCTAAAGCCTATTCATAATTTTCGCATTTCGATAGTACACAAGGCGGCTTTCTGCTCACGTTATCGACGGTATCCAACAGCCGTGAGCGGTGGACGTTCACACTAGCGTAGATTTAGCGTAACGTGTCACGACAAGATACCGGCACCACTTAACAAAAGCCAGCATAAATGCAATATGTATGGCCTTATATCTAAACATGTTTAGCAGTTGCTTGCATTAATAAGTAATAAGCTCAAACCAGACACTAAACAGAAGAGTTGACCAAGTCACTTCTTTTCGTATCAGTGTCTATCGCCGTTCACGCACTTAACTCTAGAGTGGAATATTTCAAAGAGCAAAGCATTTGGTACTTATACTCTATTTTCTGCTTACAGTGCCTTCGCTTCATCAGTAACATGCCCAGCGGTGTTATCACGTTTGATTGAAGCAATAGCAATCACACTGTAACTGTACGTTATTGGCAATACTGATTGTGACTAAACATCTCCTTCATCGTATGCGGTAGTCTAATCAGCAGGCGATATTTAACCCTTTCAGTCCCGAATTAACTATTTTCAATGTAAGCAACTAGATTTTACATTTTGAGATGCGCATGATCGTGGTAGTCCAAAAAACTGAAAAAAATCTTTGCTCACACTTTTCAGTGAAGAGTAATTAATGGGACAAACAATTTAATAAATAATTATTATTTAATAATATTTCCATAATTTTTACTTTGTTTATTACTTTAAATGTTATTCAGATAGGATAGCATAATGTCCAATAGCCAAAATTCAAATTTCTGGCGCAAAACTAAAATAAATGCCCTATCTCTGCACGGTGAAAGAAGACGCTGCCTCAGCGAAATGCGCGAACAGCATGACCGCTTCTGTAATTTCTTCGTTCAGATGTGACCTCGCTGTATTGTGTGTGCCATGTTGACACCACATGTAGGGCAGATGCTAAATACGGGCTCTTGAGGAAGAACAACGCTTTATCTTTACCAGATGCTTGCTGACTGACCTACATAATTTATGATTCCAATTGGAATCACTGGGACTGAAAGGGTTAATGTGAAGAATCTTATTTCAGCTGATCTCCTTAGCAACTCTATAAGAGAAAAAATAAATGTAATTGCGTTACTGGTAGGCAAAGTATAAAAACAAATGAGCAACCCATTTAATAGCACTAAAGGACTCAATCAGCTTTTGGCACGTAATAATTTAAACACAGGAAAATTGCGCTCATGTGGATGTTATAAACGAAATGGCGACGCACATCAGTGCAAGCCCAGTCAGGTTGAGGTGCCTCATATTCATGGTATAATATTAATTGGTTAGTTTATAGAAGACATTTGTGCTTGTGCTAGCGCTGGCTGCTCCTTTGCCGGGGAGAAAGAAAACTAAAACCCCGAAATGATTTACAAGACAGAAAAGCCCAAGTGACAATGAACACTTGCTAACTTCTGGACATGAGTCAATGAAGTCATTGAAGGATTGGCGCAGTTATGCTAAGGAGATAATGTGCACCAAAGAGTTTGTAGACCTGCGTAGGAGTCTTGCACACATTAACACAACAAAACACGCATGGGCAACACATAAAGCGAATCGCGACGTTGCTCATATACACATTAGAAGTATGTCGAGAAGGATTGTACTGCACTACAGTTTGTGTGGTTAAAGATAAAAATGGTAATGGGCCTACGAATAAATAGCACGTGTCTAAAACACGTGTATGCTCAACAAAGATTTTGCCGTCATATCTTCTTTTTTCTTGCACTTGCAGCTTTGACCATACATATTGCGCCTATGCGGGTTGAGAAAAACTGAAAGGTCAGCTGCATTGTTTTATTCTGAGTCCATGGTACGATGTACTTATTGTAAGACATTGTTAGCGTTAATCAACCTTGCGCTTCAATGATTATCTATATTTGTATCAAAGGTGCTTCGTGTTTATTTTTTTCTCGTTGCAAGTAGCCCTTCCCCTTTGAAATGTACTCTGTACCCTGAGGTTAAAGTAACGTAAATAATTTGAACGATGAAGTTATATTAAGTGCTGTAACGATGCGCTGTTATCAAGGGGAAAGCTTTAGATACCTCATCAAACGCGAAAATTGACCGGCGTGCCACGTCGGCGGTGTCAACGTGGGTGATGTGAAAAAATCATCATCACCTGAAGACGTTACATATCACCAAAATTTGTGACGTGTCATGACGTCACAGTGACGACTCGTGATTTGAGGTAGCATGATGACCTCGCCATATGAAATCGTAGTTTGGTCAATGGTGGGCCGAAAGAGGATGCAGTGCTAAAACGAGCTTAGGTGCCTCCGATCCAGGAGGCAATGCAAAACCTACGTGAGATGCAGAGAGCCTTCGGGGGGTCGCGGGGCAGGACTCGACTAAGAAGAAAAATATGGCATCGACCTTCCAGTCGTCTTAGGAGACTGCTTAAGGGGCGAGTTTTTTTGACTGGTCATTCTGGTCTTGTTCGCACTTTTCTCTGATTGTGCCTTCAAGTACTGAATAATAATAGGCAAACGCGTGATAGGAGGAGGAGGAGGAGGAATAAACGTTTATTGCACGAAACGGTATCGCGGTGCAAACCCCGCGTCTACCCTAGGTGGGAGGTCTCCTCATTCCAGGAACCCTCTGGCAGGATACAGAAAATTAGGTGGGCAGATGAGATTAAAAAAGTTTGCAAGGTATAACGTGGCAGCAGAAAGCACAGCATCGGGTTGATTGGCGGAAAATGGGGGAGGCCTTTGCCCTGCAGTGGGTGTAGTCAGGCTGATGATGATGATGATGATGATGATGATTAATAAAATGGCCTATTAGACATACACTGGCTGTTGGTCCGTATACAGGAACCTTGGTATAGGCTGCATGCATTGTGACATTTCCATTTAGCCCTGTTCTTAGATATCCCTTGAATAAAAAAGTAGGACGCACCCGAGCATAGCCATCCCACTGCACATCAGCCAGGTGAGCAGCCCAGGCTGAGGACACACCTGCGTCGTCACGAACGCCTTGCAGTAGGGACACGACACTGACACCGGGTGAGGGCCCCAGCTGCTGAGCACCGTGACGATGGATACTGCGAGCGTCGAGGTGTACATGGGTGTCCACACGAAGAAAAGACACAACGCCAGGCCTATCTAACGGGCAGCGCTAAAGGCTTCCTCAATAACAAACGCATTTTGCGTCGCGCGGACGCGTATGCATGGGCTTACGATAGAGGAATATGCGGAACAACATGAGCCTACCCAAGAAAGGGGACGGGACAAGAATAGGGAGGATCCTAGTGTCGACATTTCTTCTCGTGCACGTCTCTGAGGCCTTAGCCAAAATGATGACAGTGGATAGCTATTTACCTTTCTGGAATACGTATGACAAAAGTTAGCGCGTCATAGATTTTAATTAGGCACAGAAATGAAATTATTTCATCGGTTTATTTAACACATCATAGGTCCTACCAGTGCAAGAATAGATAAATCTTGTGCGTTTCAATGACATTGGCAAGCGGTCGTTCACGACAACCATAAAACTTTTGACATATGCTATCCTTATATGTTTATTTTATAAGCATACGCTTTCAGTGGAATGTACACAAAGATCGATCGATCGATCGATCAATCAATCAATCAATCAATCAATCAATCAATCAATCAATCAATCAATCAATCAATCAATCAATCAATCAATCAATCAATCAATCAATCAATCCTGCAATTTTATTTTGGTTATAAAAAAGCTTATATTACTCCCCAGGAATGCCTGCCCAACCAAATGCTCCACAGGCCTTACGGCCTATACATCGCGAGAGTGGAGTTCTCTTAACAGCCGTAACAAGAAGAAACAAAAAAAGAAGATAAACGTAAAAAGGTTTCTCTTACCCGGTCCCGGTTGGCCGAACACCATGACGGGGTTGCCAACGCAGGTGGTTAATGGCACAGCGGCTGTATAAGTGTAGCCTTGATCTGTTGAAGAATAGTGGGGAGATGTAACACTGAAATGCGCGAATGCCAGGGCGACAGCCAGAAAGAGAGGGAAAGGCTTTATTTAGTCGGGTGACTGTGTGGGGCGGGGTGACATGGTCGTGCGAAATTGCCAGCTGGTCACGCCGACTGGCTACCTAATCAGCACGTTTGAGGAACTATGGCCGAATTCCCAAAACTTCAGTTTCGTAAGTGCGTTTGCCCATTTGTCAGCCGCCTTCGCTAATTATATGTCCTGCATCGTGGTTGGGTGAAATATTCTCTTACGAAATTTTATTTGCGTAAGACGTTTTTGTGAATACAGGGACCGGAATCTAGCGATGAAAGTGCAGGCTCGACCGATTTGATTTTGAGAATGTTGTTTCCTAGAGGTACATCGTAATTGCGCAAAGCAAGCAAGCAAGCAAGCAAGCAAGCAAGCAAGCTAGCGAGCGAGCGAACGCACGGAATGAACGAACGAAAGAAAGAAAAAAAAAGAAAGAAAGAAAGAAAGAAAGAAGGAAACAAAGAAAGAAAGAAACAAACAAGCCATGAAATTTCTCTACATCCTCGTCCAACCACGATGTTCTTTTTATTCTAGCATAATCGCATCAAGAACACATTTTTGTCTCTATTCAAGAAAAGGGAAAAGAAAATTATAGAAAGCAAAAGGGAAATGGAGAAAAGCCGTTCTACTATAAGAGTTTGTCCGTTTTTTTTCTTGTCATGTATTATCTGAGAGAGAGAGAAAACATTTTTTAGGTGGCCAGTTAGTGAAGGAGGGAGGGTCCCTTATTCCAGGAACCCTCTGGCCTGGACCGCCTGCCGGGACCGCGCGACGAGTTGGCGCTGGTCGACCAGGTCCTGCTAGGAGAACCCAGCCTCCCACGCTTCACTGAGGAGGTTTGGGTCGGCATCTGTTGCTGCTGCTGGGTTGCTTCTCTTGCATTGCAGTAGAAGATGTGCTAGAGTGTCTGGCCACATTAGAGTGTGGGCAGATGTAGTCGTATGTCATTGGTTTTAGGTGGTGCAATAAAACGCCATGAGTGAATGTGTTGCTTTGAAGTCGCCTGTAGTCCGTGCCTTCGTCTCTAGAGAGTTTGGGATGTGAGGGAGGCTATAACCTGCGTTCAAGTCGATATTGTTGTAGCAGTTCGTGGTAGTTTAGGGGCACCGATTCGGCTTCTGTTGCTGGTGTTCTTGTATGGAAAGTTCCTCGAATATCGTGCGGGGAAGCCCGGTTGATGCATTCGCGGGCCGCGGTGTGTGCCGCTTTATACCCCTGGAGGCCCTCGTGACCCGGAACCCATACGATGCAGGTGTAGGGGGGAGGAGTGTCGACACGTTTCAGTATCTTTATCGCTCTCGTGGAGATCCTTCCTTTCAGATAGTTGCGTGCCGCTGTTTGGGAGTCGGTAAAGACCCCTATGGGATCCTTGCTCGTTTGGGTGGCGAGTGCTATGGAGGCCCTCTTCAGCTGTGTCCGCGCGTTTGGCCAGGATAGTCGCCGTCGCTAGTGCCGTCCCCTTGTGGTCTGTGACGCAAATCGCGAAGACGCTATGTCCCATATACTTGGCAGCGTCCACATATCGCGTATGCGGGTCATTACCGTGGTTGTTCCTGATGTTGCTTTACCCTGGCGAGCCGCCTTCCTCGGTGATGTTCAGGATGCATGTTCCGGGGCATCCGCTGAACTTCCAGGCATTCCCGGAGCTGCGATGGTATCTTGCCCTTACGTTGGTCGTCGGGTTCTAGGATGGTTGCCTATCCTGTGCGTCGGAGGACTGCTCGGCCTGTGGTTGAGAGCTTGAGCCTCTCGACCTGGCTGATGAGGTGTGCTTCGGCGAGTTCTTCCCATGTGTTGTGTACGCCCATGCGAAGCAACCGGTCAGTTGAGGCATTTGGTGGCAGCCGTAGGGCAAGCTTTGTGGCCTTTCGTATCTGAACTCCATAAAAATACGCAATAACAATCCTAGATGAGACGGTTCGCAATACATTCCGACGCAAACCGCACTGAACACGAAGAAAAAAAAATACATGCAAAATTAAGAAGTGTGTCGGCTACCAAGTGTCGAGGTTGTTCCATGAAAGAAGCGAGATAAGATAATGGAGCTGCGCAACACTGAACTACGCAGTTCTAACCGATTTCCTGTTACCTTTCAAAGGTTTACGAGCCACTATTCCAGAAAAACTCACAGGGTCCCTCATGTATTTGCTTAAGACGACTCGAAGACAAAACCCCTCTTCTCAGTCGATTGCATCGATCCATGCATGTATGCTCCCCTCCCCCCTCCTAACAACAACAACAACAACAACAACAAAAAAAAAGTAGAAGTTTACACTATCCGTGTAAAGCGTAAGAAACAGCGAATCTGGTTGATCTTAGGGGCTTAACGTGGTCTTCTTGGCTGATGCTAGGTTCTTCCTTGGCATCGACGAAGTAGACTTGAGCGTCAACCTGTCACAGATTATGCAAGGATGTCCAAACTCCAGCGCCAGAACTAACGTGCGAAGTTGGCTGTGGCTCTGTGCTACTCACGTGGTTTCGCAGTGACTCCGGGATCGGCGCACCTTTGTCCAAGCGACATTGTCACGTGAACACGTCATCATATGATGTCACTTCGTGTGACGTCAGAAATTTCGGTGACATGCAACGTCATGATGACGCCGTAAGGTGACGCCATCCCTTGACACCGTCGCTTGGACAAATGTGCAAGGCTTTCACTACAACTAAGCCTTTCGCCTTAGCAAACCTCTTCGTTGGTATATAGTCAACGCTTTTTCTTGTCTCTCATATGGTCCCGTTTTTAACGCTGTTTGCTTGCAAAGAAAATGTGCGGCTACTATTAGTCAATTAATGCAACGGAACTTGCGCTTGTAACTGAGCAATTAGCGGTTGCAATAATTTGGTTTCTTTGTACGTGCGCGCAGGACGCGCAAGATGGCTCATTATTACCTGAAGCGTTGCAGGGGCGTCGCTTCGTTTGTGTCGCCTCGTTCTTGAGTTGCCCTTGAGCGGCTTATAAGAAAACAAAACAAAAGGAGAAAGCTAAGAAATTAATTAAGAAAAAAAAAGCATGTGAACTCTAAACGAAAAATAACGGCACGAAGTTTGATGGTAAAACTTGGACCATCTCCCCGAAGGGAACCCTGATGGGATGCGAAGCAGCAGCGGTGCGCACGGCGTTGACCCGGTTGAAACGGGCGTCGACGCGGGTGCTGGAAGAGCGGTTTGAAGCGAAACTCGGTGTAGCGTTTACTCGAGCAAACGTTTGTTTGAAACGCAAAGACACGGGAGGCGGGTCAGAGGTGTTGCGAGCAGGGCGGAGCAGCCGGCAGCTGCGGGCGCTGCCGCGAGCATGCTGCGGGTGAGGGAGAGAGTGACGTCAGCGCGCACCTGCGAGGGAAGCGTGCGAGGGGAGCGTGACGTCAACGCGCAGCTGTGGCGTGACCTACTTGGCAACGCTACAACACCTACGGCGAGGGGAACGCGTTGCGGCGCATTCGTACGGACGCACGTAACGTGCGGCGTTACACACGTGAGTCAAAGAGCTGCTTCGCATCTAAAAGTCCGACAGAGTCAGAAGACGCGCAATGTCATATTCATTTGACTTGTTTAACTCATACCTGAACACAATAGTTAGGGACCACACAGAATTAAAAATGTAGGTGGTACTAAGAAATTATTTCGTAGCTTGAGCAGTGTACTAGACCAGTTATCAAGAGCAAAATACCTGCGAATGCCAACAAATACCTGCGAATACTATTTCTAATTGGCTATCAGCTAGGCGGACCGTAAAACAAAAATAACAACAAGAACGAGTGTTCGTTTTTCGTTCATGAAGGCTGACGCGCTCTACCGCTTGTCAGATTACTGACGACCCACGATTGTGCTCGAGACTTTCGTTGCGCTGAGTGTGTCACTTCTTTCCTTTTGGGCATAAGTTGGCCCAATAAGGTGTTTCATCCTAACATGCTGCTGTTCTACTTGCTTCGGCGTCACAACCACGTGACATCTCTCGAGCAACGCTGTAGGACGAAGCTCGCGGGATAAATCCGGTTGTTAATGATGAGTCTTGCTGTTGCAGATTTCCGCCGGCGCTACCAGGTGACCTCCACCTCTCCGTATTTCGGGGCCTTCCTAGGCGGTCTTCATTTTCTTCAACTTCGTGGCGAACGGTCCACTGATGACAGAGTAAACGTCTCCGGTGTCGACCAGAGCGACGACGTTGTGGCCGTCAATGTGCATGTCCATCTAAGTAGTTCGTGGTCTTGCGTTGCGGTTAGGCAGCGGTGTCGGATCACGGCTGCGTCGGTTCGTTCCGCTGCTGCGATGCGGCGTTGTCAGGACTTCCGGCAGCGAAGGATAGTCTTCAGCTTGGCTGATGGATCATTCTTATGATTCCGTCGTAGCCTCTTCGTCGGCGGCGGAGGATCTTCGTTCACCTCCGTCGATTGCTGCCTTTAGTTTTCCGGATCCGGGCTAGGCCACCGTTCCCGAGTTGGGCAAGTGTACTGCCGGCGATGCGGCCAGATGTAGCGGCCGGGCGATATGGTGAACCTTATGGACGTCGTCGTTGCCACTGTGCTAAGGGGTATCACGATTGGCTAGAAAATTTTTACACGAACTAATATTGCGAAATCGCTTTCGGTGAACACAGGCTGACCGGGACTCTGTGTGAAGTCTGGCCAGTGTTAGGCAATCTCGAAAGCGTAAACAATTAAGCAACATATATGAGACGTTCCCGGTGCCATATGCGGTAGTGTAGAGATTGAGGGTCTCCGAGTATTAAAGAAAAAGCCGCCACTCGATAATTGTTTGTAAGAGAAAAATTGGCCGCGTATCTGCGTGCTTCGCTGCAAATGTCGTCGAAAGACGATTGTCTTCTGCCGGCCGTACTACACTGTTTTGC
The DNA here is from genome assembly GCA_030522465.1 of Rhipicephalus appendiculatus. Classification (NCBI taxonomy): domain Eukaryota; kingdom Metazoa; phylum Arthropoda; class Arachnida; order Ixodida; family Ixodidae; genus Rhipicephalus; species Rhipicephalus appendiculatus. Next base: position 564 of record JALIZH010012314.1, on the reverse strand, counting down.
CTTGCCTCAGACAGCGCTTTCTCTATGTTGAATCGGCCGCATCTGGCTGGCCTTGATAAAATAGAGGAGGCGCCGAGGCGCTGCGTGAGACATGGACGCCATCTGGCAGTGCTGTCGAGAAACATCACCTTGTGCAGAAACCAGCAGCAACATATCGTCGGCCGAGGGCTTTTTCGTGCATAGCGTCGCTTTTTGAGCGCAGCCTAAGAAACGCTGGGGTCTTCATAATTACTTATCTATGTATTTTCTTATAAAGAAACATACCAGAGACTACTTATTTATTGACGTTGCTCCTCAGACATGCGTAACATTTGCTTTTTGATCGACAATGTTCACAAGTATGAACAAAAATACTTGTGCAAGATGGCTGGGCGCTGAGAAAGTGGTTAAACTTTTGGTCGGGTAGCTGAATTGTGTGACGTGCCGACAAACAGAGAAACAGATAGACAGACCAAAACTTCTCCGTTTAAGTATCCCAAGAAAGACTATCGTCTTTAAAATTCCAGCCATTCCACCGTTCTGAGCATATATAGCGACCAGTACCGATGACGCCGACAGCCTGAC